>JPFL01000492.1:0-37921 GCA_000733385.1 Paramecium biaurelia
CTTTAAAAAATTAAAATATTACATAAATGGATAAAAAGAAAAAAGAGAAAACTGACAAGGAATAACCTGCAGATAAATTCAAGAATGACACAGATAGTGATGGATAAGAAGAATAAGTTATGGATCCAAAATAATTGAAAAATCTTTAAAAGTAAATTCAAGAAGACTTAAATTAATTAGATGATAATAAAGATGTTGATTTATTATAAAGGGTTGATAAAAAAGAAATGGAATATTAAAGAAAATTAAGTATATATATTTATTATCCTTTTTAGATACAAAAATTAATTAAAATGCATTACCAGGAGAGGATGAAAAAGTTAAATAGTTTGAACTAAATCTTCCTATTTCAGATATGGAAAAAAGAAGAAGAAAATTAAAAAAATTAGCAAATAGAGAAGAGAAGAAAGCTAAGTAAGCATCAGAAAAGGATCCCAATCATAAAGAATTAGAAATTGTTCAACAAAAAAAAATTGAGGATTATGATATTGATTAATTAGCTACTAATCTAGCATTAGCAAAAAAGATGATGAGGAAAAAGACTAGAGAATAAATAATTGAAAATTCATTTGGAAGAGAAAAGTGGGAAAATGAAGATTTACCTTAATGGTTTGTAGATGATGAAGAAAGACATGTATTTAAGATGGAACCTATTACAAAAGAAGAATTTTAATAAGAAAAATAAAGATTATATGAAATTAATTCTAGAGTACCTAAAAAGGTATTTAAACAATATTATTATTTAAGATTATGGAAGCTAAGATTAGAAAATGGAAAAAGGCTCAAAAAAAACTTAAAACTGCAGCAAAAAAAGCATAGACTGTTTTTGATACTGATGGTATTAATGAAAGAACAAAAATGTAACAAGTGAGAAGAATTTATAACAAAGAAAAAGCTAATATCTCAAAAGAATAAGAAAGAAGAGTTATTGTTGCTAGAAAAGGATAAGCAAGTGGAAGTATAAATATTAAATTTAATTCTAGAACTTAAAAGTTCAAGAAAAGTACTTACTGTTGATAAAAGATTGAAAAAAGATAAAAGAGCTTTGAAAGCTAAGGCCAAAATTGGAAAAGGGAAAAAGAGAAGACAAGTTTCTAGAAGAAAAGGAAAAAAGTAGAAGTCTTGATTTCTTCTGTTTATAGTATATTAAGTCAAACAAAGTAATTTGTATTTTATTTTGAATCTTCCTTTCATTATTATTATTGTGATGTTGTGGTATATTTTTCAGAATTTTTTATCTTTATACCCATTAAATCTCAATCTAAAGTACTCTTTAAAGTTATATCATCTAAATTTAAAATAATATTACATTTTCTTGATAGCATTAAAATAATACATTAATCAACTTTTTAATTTACTAAATTCAGGTAATTTTATAGAATAGATTTTTGGATGTGTGCTATTTCATTCTATCGTGAAGTTTGTATATTTACATAATAAGTCATTTCATTTTTATTTTAAAATATCAAATAAAAAAATGACTTTAAGAATAATGTTTATAAATTAATATATCTGAATAAGAAGACTAATTAATATTAAAAATTAAGATAATAATCATTTTGTTAATAATAATGAATTAGAAAAAGAAGGTGTATTTTAAAGAACCATTAGCTGGATGGAAAGAAGTTTAGATTCAAAATAAAGAAGCAAAAACTGATAATTGAAAAAGAAAACAAATATTGATATTCAATTATTAGAAACTAGTTAAGGTAAGATTCCACAATTAAATTGTAAGAGAAAAAGAAAACAAATCAAAAGCTCTTGATTAATTAAGTAAAGTTAAACTTAAAAAAAAAAAGTACTAATTTACTCCTGAAAACTGATGTTGATGAAAAATCATAAAATTTATAGCAAATTTAAATTTGGATACATAATTATTAAGAGCAACAATATATTTCTGAAATTTAACCAAAATTTTGTATAGTAAGTCTATCTAATTATATTTCCTTAGTTAGCACCAAGAAAATTCAAAGATAAAAGTATTTTGTCTCTTCTAATAATTTAATATTGCTTCAAAATTAAAGTGAAATTTTTCTTATTATTTACTTATGAAATAACTAGATAAGAATTTTTACTTTTCATTCTCTACGATTCTCAATTCCCCTTATTAATTAGGAATATTACTTAATGAAATAGAGACTCTATTTTTGATAATTATTTTAATTCAAGGACCGATAATAAAATTCAACTTATAATAAGGAAATAAATAAAGTATAATTCTTTAAGAAATTTAGACAATAATTATCTTAAGAATGGAATAAAAGTGAATTCATTTGGGATTACTTAAGAATATTAAGAAAATGTAACCTAAATTATCTTAACTTTAGTAAAAAATGAATCAAAAACATTTTTGAAGATTTTAGAAATTTCAGGGATTGAAATGAATAATAAGAATTATATTATAATATGTAATAATGAATTTGAAAATCAAATCCATGCCAATTCTTTATAACCACAAGGATTTTTGTTTTTATACAAAGGAGTGGTTTTCTATTTCATTGACTAAAGAAATGCTTCATATTCTTATTAGGTATTTTTCTTGTTAAAATAATCAATTTAATTCTAGTAGATACGTTAGGGATTCATAAGATGAGATTTTAAAGGTTCTTCTACTTTAAAGAGCCAAAATTCAATAAACACAATTTAATTTGGGTTAACTTGTGTTCTTTTAAACATCTACCTTTATTCGACTGTACATTTATACTAGGCTCCCTCGTAAGTATTGATTAAGGTTTCAAAAGTACGAGCAGATTGAATTGAATTAGCTGATAAATCACACCACATTTTGAGAGATGGTCCAAGATCAAAAATAGATGGAAGAGTCTTAGTTTCATGTAAATGATCAAGCATCATGTCTCTACTTACTCCCATTAACGTATAAAATTATTCATTAACAATTCTTTAGGAGAGTGAACTAGAATCTTTGTTCACTTTTTGTATTGTACATTAGTATGGATAATCTTGTGCAATTTATTCAACGTAAAGTAGATCTTCATTGGAAATGTAAGGCTATTCAGTGTAATCATTTAAGATTTAATGACGTTCTTGTACTAGTTAAGCAGCTAATTGGGCATGTGGATCTGATTAGTTAAATAACATATTAGTAATCTGATCGATTGAATGGTTGGCTTGATCGAGTAATTCGAGAGTATAAAAGTAGACGTCATCTAATTAGTCGGTACGTGAGACTCTATAATTGTAGGTACAGGGTGTTTCTTTTAAACCTCCTAAACAATGGTCAGGTATGTAGGAAAGAGCCAATTTAAGTTCAACATTTGATTTGACATAGACATGTTCATTAAATGGTTTAGGTATTGATACTAAACACACAAGTTGTTTAATTGGTTGACGTTTTCTGGTTTAGTTTTCTAAGTTTAAAAAGGGACTTACTTTTTTTTTTAATATCCTTAGATAAGATAGAATGAGTTACAGACTCATCATGCATCCCAACTCTTTATCTGACAATTAGACTCATGATTGAAAATTAAATAATTATTATATAATAATTTTGCAAATCATTTGGGATATAATTGAACTTTATCATCGTTATTACTTTTTTTGCAAATCCAAATGTAAAAATTAATTTATATTATCAATGATTCTAATATTAATTAAAAGTGTATTTATAATAATTATAAATGATTAATTTTATAAAATAATGATAATTAAGAGTAGTAATAATAATTATGAAATAGTAAAAAAAAATATAGTTTTAATTATTTGAAAATCTAATTGACAAGCATAAACTATATAAGCTAAGCTGCCACCCGTTTTCTCTTTGTTTATGAGTGACCTTGACAAATAGATATATGAAATAATCTGATGCTTCGAATGTCACTCTCTATTAAAGGATTTGTGTTTATTTTATGATGGTATATATTGTTAATTTAATATTATGGGAAAAAACATTAATATAAAATGGATCAAATTTTATTTTGTATAAATGAGAAATGCACTTCTTAAT
Source organism: Paramecium biaurelia (assembly GCA_000733385.1). Lineage (NCBI taxonomy): Eukaryota > Ciliophora > Oligohymenophorea > Peniculida > Parameciidae > Paramecium > Paramecium biaurelia. The sequence continues at coordinate 3,965 of JPFL01000492.1, forward strand.
CAAGATTATTATTAACTATGGCAGATGTACCTAAACACAATGACAAATCTCATAAGGTAGTATAATTCAAAGAGTTTAAATCATATGTGATTGAAAAATATGGAGATGTTGATCTCTAGAAAATTCAGAAAATTACAAGTAATGAAAAGGTAATTAAGGATGCAATTTCAAAGATTATAAAAGAAGTAAAAGAGAAGTTAGATCTATTTGAAATTAATGAAATCAAGTATAATAGAAAGATTATGATAAATTATAGGAAAATGCCAAGTTTACAATAACTTTCAGAATATGTATGGACAGTGAGGAAAACTGAAAATTTGAAAGACATAACAGCTGATTTGTTAAAGACAGTTGTAGAATTCTAAGTGGAAAAGATTCCCAAATACAGTTTCATTTTGGAACAGATAGATGATCGTATGAATAAGTTGAAAACTGAAGTAATTGGAATGTTGAAAGCCTAATAATATGATTTATAGATTACTACATTGGGTAATGTTAAATATACATGGAGTGATCAATTTAAGGCTAATATTTATGCTATCAAAGATGAACCAAAAAAGGAGATTGAATCAACAAGTAAAGGATTTTATTCATTATCTTAGCATCATTTATGGGATGGTCATTTGCTTGTATCTAATAATAATTGACTTCTTAAAAGAGATGGGAAGTAAAATTAGAGATTAGAACAATGGAATCTGATTAAAAGAATTTATAAGCCAGTTAATTAGGACAATCTTAATTAAAGAAATAATAATATAGTTTTGCTGTAGGAGTAACACTTTAAAAGTTGAGACAATAAAAAGGATTTGAATAACAAGATTTGGCAACTGTAGGTCATGGATTTTACTTAATTAGATCTGATGGATGTAATACATATTAATCTCTATTATGAAAGGGACATGTCACAATTCAGATAAAAATATAAATTGGAAATAAGGATTGACATTCATTCCAGAACCTATAGATGTGATATTAATTAAATTTGATCCGAGTGATGGTGATCTTTTATTTGAATAAGGAAAGAACAAATATTAGATGAAAGTAGAGAAAGCTTAATTTGAGGTGTTTTTATTCTGTGTACATTTAAAAGGATGTAAGGCCAAAATATTAGATTGAGACATAAACAATATATATATATATATAATATTTCAAATTTTGAAATTATGATTGAAGAGGAGGGATAGCAACTTAAAAGTTAATTAGAATAACAACTCGTGGAAGCCATTTTAGATTCTCTTCAAAATCATATGGATCAAAATGCAACCTTTCTTGGTAATCATTTCCTTTTTTTTATAATACAATAGCTGAAAGATTGGTATATGAGAGAGATACAGATGAATTTAGATCATTATTGGCTGAATGTTATTTATAAGAGAATTAGCCTTATAAAGCTTGTCATATTCTTAAAGAATGCAAATCTGAATATAATCGGTAGAAAAACAAATTAATGCTAATAGTTATTAATATGCAGTGTCATTATATAGAAATAAAAAATATAAGGAAGCAGAAGTTGCATTAGTAGGAACTTAATATTGCAATTAATTTTCTATTTAAACTCCAAATGTACCAAATGGTGGTTTTGGTTACCTTTTGTTAGGGTAGATTTAAGAATAACTACATCGCATTGAAGAGGCAAAACATTAATATTACAGGGCTTTAGATTAGAATCCTACTTTATGGGTGGCTTATGAAAGACTTTCAAAAATTGGTGAATCTGTTGCCATTAATAAAGTGTTTAATGATCAGAAATAACGATAATATGAATCTAATAGATAATAGAGTTGCAATATTTATAAGGTAATACAAAATTTATTAAAAAATAAAACAACATATTTGAAATCAGGATAAAAAGAAGAGGAAATAAAAGATGAAGCTTAAATAAATGATTCTGTAAATATTCATATCGATATCTCTAATAGTAATTTTCAGGTAAAAGATAATCCTAAACTATCAAACCTTTTTCGACAACTGGTGTTTAACAATCAATTGTTCATATGGATGATTCTTCCAATAGTTAAATGAAATTCTTATGTATATTTACATAATTAATACTGCATTAGAACATCAATAAAAAAAAATAGGTGCTAAAATGGTACCAACTCCTGGTGTAGGATACTAAAATTATTAATCTTTATTAAGTCAACCTTTTTAATTCTCTCAAAATTAAAATAAGAATTTCAATCCAAAAAAAAGTGATATCCAAAAAGTTAATACAGTAGCAATTTAATAATCTCCTAGTTTAATTAAGTATGATTATATTATTTTACCATTTTCTTAGTTTGCCTTAGCTTTTGAAATTATTTGCCCATCCTTATTACTTATGGACAAATTATTCTGTAGAAGCAATTACTAATTTTTAAAAGCTTCCTCCACAACATTATAGATCAGGATGGGTTCTTGAAAAAGTAGCCAGAAGTTTTATGGATTAAGTAAAATATGCAGATGCAGAAAGAGTTTGGAAGGAAATGAAATAAATTGAACCAAATCGTTTAGAAGGTATGGATTATTATTCATCTTGTTTATGGCATTTGAAAAAATAATCAGAATTAACATACTTAGCTCATTCATGTTTGTAAATCAGTATGTAAGCACCTGAAACATGGATAGCTATAGGGAATTGTTTTAGTTTAAGTAAAGAAATTGATAACTCAATTAAATTTTTTGGAAGAGCAATTTAATTAAGAAAAGACTATTCCTATGCTTATACTTTATCAGGTCATGAATTCTCACAAAATGAAAACTTTCAATAAGCTAAGAAATCTTATGATATTGCCACTTCTTTAGACTAGAGATAATATAATGCTTGGTGGGGATAAGGCAATATGTATTATAAGACTGATAAATATGATGATGCCATTAGGTGTTTCACTTAAGCCCTTAAAATAAACTCAAACAATCCAGTTCTACCAACATTTTTGGCAATGAGTTATGCTGCAAAGGGAGAACATAATGAAGCTTTAAAATACTTTGAATAAAGTGAAAAATTAGATCCATAAAATGGGTTAAATAAATATTAAAAAGTATTTATATATTTATAAATGATAGGCTAATTCATTAATAAAATTAGATTTATATGATTAAGCATTAATTGAATTATAGAGATTGAAAGAATTGATACCAAAAGAAGCAGCAATTTATATCTTAATGGGTCGAATCTATAAGAAATTAGGGAAGATTTAAGAAGCATAACAGTATAATAGGATTATTTATATTATAGTTGTTTTAGTACTGCAATGTCACTTGATTAAAAAGATTCTGCCAAGATCAAAGGACTTATGGAGAGTTTAAGTAATCCTAATAGTGAATTCAATGATGATTTTGATTTATGACATGAATTATCAATAAATGTGTTCATCTACGGCAATTTAGATAAATTCTTTTTTGTAATCTCCAACAGATTCTGCTCCTGTTGCTAATTAATTTATGCGAGCAGTTCGTGTTAAGAATTCTTGTAATTCTTCTTTCTCACATAATGTTTCTAATGAGAGACGTCTAATCCAATCAAATCCTGAAAAGGCAATACCTGTCAAGAACATATATTTAGGATATTGATGACATTCTAATATTCAGAATTGTTTCATACTATATAATAAGGGTTGTCTGATTACTCTACTTACAGTCATTCTGATACCCATTCCAAAGAGACATCCGAATATAAATGCACTTTCCATTATATTTATTATTAATATGAACTGACTGATATTATTTTAAAATTCAAATATTAAAATATGAATAGACTTAATTCTCAACCTAAAACAAATAATCAAGGTCGTATGACTCCAATTGAATATATGATACATAAAAACATTCCTCTTCCTAATAAGGCAAAATATCCTCATATAGATTCAGAGGCTAGTTTACATAAATCTGAGATCATTTATTAGAATAATAATAATAGTAATTACTCTCATAGTTCAGAAGGAAATAGTATTTAAAAAATAATTGAAGAAAAGAACAGGGAAATTGAATTCTTAAAATAGGCAGAAGCATAAAGCAAAATGTTAACTAATTAATTTTAAGAGATGAATTAAAATCATTAATTAGAAGTTAAGTAATTGTTAGAGTAGATTTAAAATTACAAACAAAGGAATATAGATCTAAAGAGTCAAGTAGAATAATATATGACAGAACTTAATAAATAAAATTAAAAATATTAGGAATGTTATAAAGAAAGAGATGAATATCTTAAAAATTTTAGAGAATATTCTTAGGATTATGATATAATGAAAATGCAATTATAAGGCAAAGATGTAGAAATTCTATAATTAAAAGAGAGAATGTAAAATATAGAATAAAATCATTAATAAGAGTTAAATCAATATTCATAAACTAATGAAAATTGGAAAAGGTCAATGATGGATATTTAAATTAAAGAGATTACTTAATAATTCAATTAAGATAGAATTTAATCTGATCTAAAAATTAAAAATTTAGAAAATAAAAATATTGAATTAGAAAATAAATGTGTTTTATTGGCTTAAGAAATAGAGAGAATGAGAGTAAAAGATATAGAATAAAATAAAAGTATTAATAAAAATTTATAAAATGAAAACAATGAATTAAAAAACAAGATTGAAGAAATGATGTAATTTGTATCTAGATATGAGGAATAAATTAATGAAATGGAATATTATTAAGATTAAGATTAAAAAGATAGAATGAGAATTGTTGTATTAAGTTCTGAAATTGAAAGATTACAATATATAATTGAAGAATAACAATAATAGAATTAACCATAATAGATATAAATTTTAGAACAATATTAGATGCAATGTAAATTATTATAAGAATAATAATTACAAAATAATCAATTGAAACAATAGTTACATTAAGAAATTGTGAAAAATCAGAATTCACAATAATAATTTGAATATTTGGAATAGGAATGGACAGAGAGAAATTATGAGTTGTAAGATAAATGTGCAATGTTAACTACTGAACTTGAGAGATTAAGTTTATTGATAAAAAATAATGAAAATTAAAGTAGAAATCATTAATATGGAATTGATTAATTTTAAAAATAATTGGAGGATCATTTCTAAATTATTGAAGAAAAATCTAATATGATATTATAATTAGAAATGGAATTAAGTAATTATTAATAGGAGTCAATGTTACTAAATAGTGATAATGATAATCTGAATATGAGAATTACTTAATTGGAAGAAGAAATTCAAGAAATTAAAGATTAAACATCTTAATAATAAAGTAGGAGATCTTAGGAATTAAAGTAATAGATTGATTATTATACAAATGAATTGAATAGAACTACATATAATTACAATTAAGTAAATTAGGATAAAGAGAATATGTATTAAGAATTAGAGAAAATTAATAGAGAATATAAAGATCTAATATTTACATGTTAATAAAAAGATATTGAAATCAAAGACTTATAAGATTAAAAATAATTAATAGAAGATAAACATGAAATCGAAATAAATGAATTAAAGAAATAAGGAGAATATTTAAGAAAATCTGTACTTGATCAATAAATCAGAGATTTAACTTAAAAATACAATAATGATAAATAAGTACTCGAAATGTAGATTAGATAATTGTAGCAATAAAAATAGTAAGTTGATATGTAAAATTCATAGTTGTAATAGAAAATCTAAGAATTACAATACACAGTTGAAGATCAATTAGAAGTTTAGAAATAAAAATTGTAAACAAGTGAAAAAGAAAGAATTAATTTATTATAAGAAATAAAAGATTATTAGATGGAATTATAAATGGTATCTAATGAAAGGTTCTAGATGAAGGAAGTTGTTGTTAAAGAACGAATGAAAATAGTAATATATGCTACTGAAATTGATAGATTATGGGGTGTTATTGAAGATTTCACAAAGTAAATTAAAAAAATTGAAGAATAAAATCAATTGTAAAATAATTAAATATAATAATTGACATCAGCTACCTAATAGTAATATAATACTATCAGTACATTGGAATTAGAGAAGAATAAACATTAAAGAGAAAATAATTTTAAGGAGTAGAGTTTGGAAAGTAAAATGATGATGATGACAAATGAATTAGATAGAACGAAAAATTAATTATATGAAGAACAGAGCAAAGTTTATGAATAAGAAATTAAATAGAAATCATTGTTGTAGGAGATAGAGGAGTTATATTAATAAATTGAATAATATTAGTCAGAAATTACAATTATGTAGAAGAATGGTTTAGAAGTAGGAGATTTAGAAACTAAGTTTTAAGCAGAGAGAATGTCTTGGGAAACACAAAAATATTAATTAACTAATTAAATTTAAGATTATGAATAGAGAATACTTTTATTAAACTAAGAAATAAAGAGATTGATAATGGTTGGAGATGAAAGACTTCATGAGATTGAAGAATTAAGGTTCAAATTTAGAGATGCTTAATTAGCTGAGAATTATGAGTAATTAAAAACAGAATATGATATATTGGAATAATAAGTAATGGAATTAGAATAGATCAACTTGAAATTGAAATCTCATACACAGACTTTAGAGAAATAAATTTAATTGTTAGAATTATCATTAGAAGATAAATCAAGAGAAGTTGAAGATATCTATAATTTGATGAATAAATAAAGAAGACAAAGTGAATCAACAAATAAAGAAGCAGAATATAATAGGAGAACATAATAATAGTTATAATAAACTGTATCAAATTTGGAATAATAGAATTAATAATAAAAAGAATAGTTGTAAACTGTCATCAATGAAAATCAAAGCTTGTAATATATATTAATTAATTTTAGATTATCATAAATTGAATATATGTAAAATAGTCTTCATGAGAGAGATTAGATGATATAAAAGAAAAGTCACGAATTGACTGAAAAAATCAAAGAAATAGATTCTCTCAAGGTGAAGTATGAACAAAAAATGAACAACTCCATTATTCAGTCAACTATAATTAGAGTATGTTGATTATCATATCTTTAGAACTCATCATTAACTAGATAAGTAATTAAGACTGATCAAGAGAATTTTATTAGTGATCCCATTATGAAATCCAAAAATTTATCTAATTAAAACTCAATTATAAGGCCTCCAAGATAAGTGATGTCCTAAATTAATACAGATTCTAATAATTAGTAAGAATGATTGAGTTAAACTTTATTTTAAAATTAAAATAATATCTCAACAATTTAAAGTATGAATTTAATACTCTTTTCCTAAGGCTCTAAGACCTTGTTCAACAGACTATTACGAACCGAATTATTTTGTAGTACAAGAGTCTCAGGATTTAGATATGTGAATAAGAATGATTTCAAATAACTGTAATCCTATACTAAAAATTACTATGATTAACTAGTTCATTTTTAAATAACAGAATAATTCCTTAAAGAATGGTAATATTAATAGGTTTTTCTTAAAATGGAGAATAAAATAGTATTAAAGTCAAATAATGATCTTACTTAATTCATCAAAATTATGAAGGAAATGTTCAGAATTTAATTTACATTTGTTTTTTATGATATATTAAAGTATGTAGTAATTGGAAAATCAAAATTTACGGTTGCCAAAGAGTGCAAAAGTAAATAAATAGTGTAGGGATTAAAATGGAGGAAATTATATTTAGTTGAGTGTTTGATGATACAAGGCTTATTAATATAAATTATTTCACAAAACTGCAGGGTTCCTATTTAATGGTTATACCAATTCATTTCTTGGTTTAAAATAGTCAATTATGTGATTTATGGCTCCAATTATCATTACACTAATCCATACAACGAAAATGTAGGCACAACACATTGTAAAGAGTTCAATTTCTCTACATTTTGATTTAGTTGAAAAGAAGTGTTGTTTGATCCCTAAGAGCATAGATAAAACATCGAATATAATCACTCCACCAAAGAAGACAAATGTATTAATTGTAATACAAACTGCTCCAAATTTCCTTGTACATGTGTCCAATATATTGCAGGCACTCAAGAACTAGATTATGAATATGATCCCATATCTATAATATTAATTGAACAATTATACACAATTAAGTTTCCATATAAGATAAAATGAAGAAAACCTATTCCCTCAGGATCATTACATTGAAAGTCTTCTGTCACTATTTTATCAGTGCAAATTGAGAAGACAAGAAATATGAAATTATTCAAATGTACTAAAGAATTTATGTCTAATCTCTATGCCATTTACATTATATTATATTTATATAATTCATAGTTACGCAAATTTCATCAATTTTTCCTTGTAATAGTAGTATTGATTTTAACTAACGAATAGTTAGTAATCTAACAGTGTTAATAGTTCCTTCTCTAATGAGTTTAACTCTTAAAGCGTAACTCCTCCAACTCTAGCATAGTAATCATTCTTATAGTAGTCATCTTCATTATATTTAATACTCAAAAGAATGCAAGCTAATAGAAATCTATGGTTATAATCATATTTCAACCTATGAACACAATAACTAGTTATAACAACATCCTAGTTCCTCTCTTGCACTTTGTCTATATATATCAGCGCCAATAAGAAACATTCATTGCTGCAATAAGAGTACATCTTAATACGCTCGATATATTTATAAATTGTGATTTAGGGTTTTTTATTAGTGTGAAAGACTGTTTAAATTTGACTTTCAATAATGTCTGTTTCTTTCACAATTTCATCCAAAACCTTGGCTATTGCATAAATAATATTATCTTCTAGGGATTCCTCTAATCCTCCTTCCATTACTACATTCATTTTTCCCAAAAGATATATATAGATGTGTATAAATTATATATTATTTAATATAAAATTATGATATGATATTATAACTTAAATGACATATTCCTATACAAATTAATCAAATTTTCAATTAGATAGATTTGCCTTATATTATTTTGATTTTCAGTCTAAAAATATGCTTATAATCAGAATTATCTATAGAATTATTACTAATGCTATTAATCTTAAACTTAATTTTTAATCGTATTATAGATATGAGATAGTATAAAAATTTTGGTTTTTCAATGGTCTTTAGATTCGATTATATAATCAATTATATCAATTTTACAATCTCTTTACAATCAGAATTTCAGAATAAGCATTAAAAATCATTTTATAATTTTAATTTGGGGTTATCTTTTCGAATTTCTCTAGTATTATTTTTAAGATCGAATTAATGAAAATTCATGGCAGAATTAGTCACAAGCAAACTTAACAAAATATTAAATTACCTTTGAAAATTGGTCCTCTATTCAAAATATATTGAAAATTTTAAGTTCAGTAAACAGAATGTATTTTCAAGAAATATATTATTATTTATATTGTAAATTTGTGTTTAGATGGGTTGTGTATGTACAAAAGACAAGAATAGTAAAAATGAATTTGCTCGTGAGTTTGACCCTAACCTTATTTTTATGTCTGATAAAAAGGCTTCAGGTATAAGTGCTATTAATTATGCTGATTTAATATCAAAAGATGTAATTGCCACTAAGATTAGACATTTAAAAAGCCTATCAATATGATGATGTCTATTGATTTTATTTATTTGTTGATATTATACATAAATTTATTACTATATAAATCCTTTTTGGAATTTTGATGTAATATATATATGAATTACGAAGTTTATAAATCAATTGATTTTTAGTTGTAACAAACTCTAAAATGGATTCTTGAAGTTATAATAGACTGAATGGTAATGCAATAAATTATGTTTAATTTCTAGATCCTAATTTTCTAATTCCATTAATTATAATTAATCTTTAATTGGCATGATGTCATCACTTGATAAAAATGGTTCAAAAGTTGAAAGTTTGTTGGTTTATTATTTTTAAGAATATTGATCACTTGAATCCGAATTAAAAAAATCAACTTATACACTTTGATGACTTCCAAAAGAATCCTACATACTACTTGATTGTTAACTATTAAATTAGGAAGAAGCATTTGAGTCAACATGAAAAGTAATTGTATGAAGATGTCTAGAACTCATTTTTTCTAAAGATCTTAAAATATATTATATTGAATATACAGTTTTATATTCTAAACACTATCGTATTTATTTTATTTCTAATTATTATTATTTTGGCTAGTTTTTGAATTAACCAATTTAGTGTTTGACCAATCGAAAATCACATGTTATTTATGATTAATTTTTAATTAAAAAATGGACTTCAACTTCTAGTAATTAGGCATTTAATGAGAATTCAATTTCGCCACTTAAATCATATAACTAAATTTTTTATTTTTCATTACTTTAATAATTATTATGGGCAACCATCACAAATTTCATGAAGTGGTATTTCACATTTTAATTATCCAATCTTCACTAAACGATCATCTTCACATTTCTCATAATTAGACCAAGGTAATTTTTGTTTGAAAAGGTATATTAATACATAACCTAAAGATTCTAAATCATCTCTTCTAGATTACTCTAAACCTTAATGAGCGGTTACACTAGCATATCTGCTTGTACCAATAAATGAAATTTTAGCTTAACTTTATTTCTTACTTTTTACAGAATCTTTTGCAATTCCAAAATCAATTAATTAAATCTAATCTGAATGGCTTTTACCCAAAATATTTTCTGGTTTTAAATCTCTATGTATAACATTCCTAAACATAACTTAAAAAACAATACTTTTTATGAATATTTTCTAATATCTCTATCATTTATTAAGCAATATTGAAAATACATTCAATTGAAAATTTCTTATGTTTTTTCATAAAATAAATTAAGTCAAATCCAAGCATCTTTGTTATCATCACTTAGAATTCATTATGTCTACCATGCCAAAGTAACTAAGGCACCTATGGTATACCTCGTAATTTCTTCAATATTTTTACCTATGAATAATAATTTCTCTACTAACCTCTCTTTCTATACTTAAGCAATTTGACATTTCTTATTTTTCAACTTTTATAGCTACTTTCATTCCACTCTCAATGTTTCTTCCCAAATATACCCTACCAAAGGAACCTTAAGAAAGAAGTTTCTTAACTTTGTAAATATCTCCAATTAAATCCCCTTAATGCAATTCGCACATTCCCTATTTATTTTATTTATATATTATTTTATTAAAAAAGTGTTCTTTGATGAAATTATTTTAATATTAAAAGTTTTGACATAATTACTATATTATAAAAACAATATTATTTTTAAAACCCTTCTGTTTAACATTTATAATCTTTTTTAAAAAAAATTATGGGTTAATTTTCAAAGGATATGGTAAGCTGTGTAAATTTGTACTTCTAATAGTTTCAATATTATTTCCATTAATTCAGAAGAATAATGAGATACAATATTAGTTAATGATAAATCATTAAAATTGTATTTAAAATTTATAAAATTGTAATGAGCTACAATATTTAAAATATTTATATTAGAATATTTTCTGTTATTCTAATTACGTATTTTATTGCAATCTTAAATTTGTCAAGTTCTTTATGCATTTCTTCCAAATTTTAAATTTAATTTAATATTCCATTAATTTATTTTAATTAGATTATTATAATTAGTATTTATTATTTCAATTGCTAATATTCAATTTATTATTTAGAGAGCTTTCTTTTTTTTGGAGAGTTTTTTATTCATAATCTTCTTTATCACTTATAATTATTAATCCCATGATTTTTTTTGAAATAATTATTGAAATGACTCATCATCAATTATATGAAGAATCAATTGTTTTAGACTTAATTTTTGGGTAGCCTAATTATAAATTAATTTCTTTCTAGTTTAATTAGTTATGGAAAAGCTTTGGAAATCTGAGAAAATCAATATAATTCTATAGGTTTATTTCTGGAGTTCTTTATAGAATATCTTAACTCCTAATGATGATCTAAATATAATAAAAATTTGGGTATCATTTATTAAATAAAAATATGAATAGTAATTTACTCAAACTTGTTCACAGAATCAAGATTAAAGGAGTAAGATATGATTAATAATGTTATAATTGATATTCAATTTTTCCCTTTGAATTACTCTAGAATATATAATTTTTAGTTTACAATCTTCGCTTTGCATTTAGGAACCTGATTGAGATGCCATTTTGGACATGCGTGATGTAACAAAAATAGAAGTTGTATTCTTAAAGTCTTTATCAATTCTTTATAATTCTTAGAGTTGTTTTCCTTCTAATTCTTTTTTAACATTATTGTATTTTTGTATTAATCTAATAATGTGAACATAAATTCTACTTTTCTTCCTCTGCTTTTTTTATTTTTCTTTATTCTTCTTATGCATTTTCAATTCTTTAATTTAACACATTAGTTTCATTATTTTATTTAATTTTTTATTAAGAGAGAAGGTTTTTTATTTTATTGTTCCTCATTAATGTCCACTTCTCTTACTCTTCTCTCTAAAGTTATGCTATTCTTGATTATATTTTATGTGCTTCCAAATATCTAAGTTTAAATGTTTATTTTGATACTCCTCTTATCTTGCTAATTATTCTTCAGTCTTTTTGAGACTTAATAATTCTGCAGAATCTTTTGGAGATTATGGAATAGAACCTTCTAAATCTTATAGGAATTACTGCATTTCATCTTCTTATTTTTGTTATAGTTCATTTTTAAGTTTTTAAGCATCTTATTCAAACTCTTATATTTTTTCATCCCAAAAGACATTGAAATTTTACATTTCTTCTTAATGAGATTTAGTCAGATCATATTTCTAAAATATGAATTATAAATTAACTTCTTATTCTTGTCTATCTCTTATATCTAATTTAGTTTTAGATTCATATTTAATTTTAAGATCTTTTAATCTTTATTTTGCACAATCTGCCTCCAAATATTTTCCTGCTTTTTCACAAGCTTTTTAATGATCATAAAGTATTTTCCTATTTATAATTTAAAATAATTTACATATATTCTTCAAGATTTTCTGTCTCTGGAGGTAATGTATTCATTTTGGCAGTAGATGGTCGAACTCCTCTATAATTATGCATTTTGGAAGAATAAAAATTTTATTTAATGTTATGATTAAAATAATGAAAATTTATATATTTAAATCAAATAATATTAATAATGTAAAAGTTTAATGGAGTTCGATCATTAGTAAATCTGAGTAAATTCAGAGCAAGCGATCACCATCTTAAAACTAGTCATCATCAACCAAACAGACCAGATTTAATGACTAAAGTTGATATTGATAAATATAGAGTTTTCATTAATATGCATCCAGAAGCAAGAGAGAGATTTTTTGCTACCTACACTTGGTTACCCAAAATCACACCGTATTTCATTATTCAATTACTTTACCTAGACTATACAATTCAACTATTGCCAAATACATTGCAACTTCATTCTCAAGTGTTTAAGCTGAATCTGTTTCTGATGTCTATTTCCCACCTAAAGTAATACATCCATTCAATCTCATTAGCTTCATGAAAACGGCATTAATATATATACCTCATATAGATTCGGAAAAACCTTTAGATATGGTAGATCCTTAGAAATTGTAGGAGGAATCTTCTTCTTAACTACTAAATATCCCATCTATTATGCATTAGTGGCCCTTTTCGGTTACACTGTTGGATTTAATGTATGAACTAATAATAAATCTTAGGCCTTCTTCTATGAACTTACAAGAAGAACAGTTATTAGAATGGATTTATTACCTCATACACATTAGATTGCAGTACAAAAAGTTGGTGCCTTTGGGTAAGTGATCACTAAATTACATTAAATATCTGATTTAGAACATATTGATTTTTCAGAATAAGAAACAAAAGGTAATCTATATTTATATTATGATTAATCTAGAGAATTACTTTTGGAATCTCCAATACCATAAATTAGATAGAAATCTAATCTTTAAAGACAAATCCACTGGAGAATATCTCACTTTTGATAGTGAAGGATGGTGGGATAGATAAGCCTTAGAGCATGAATTGCTTAATTGATTAAGATCAACAATATCAAAAATTCAATAAAAAAAATTTATAAATCACCTAATCTCAATCGATTTAACAATTCAATAAGCCTTAAATAATTACAACTATTTTTTATCCTTCTCAAACATTATTAAACTCCTACCAGTTATATTTAAGGTTGGACCTTAATAATTTCCATTTATAGTATTAATCAATTAAAATAATCTATTATTTCTTTCTCTTATGATTAGTATTTTGTTTTTATTCTTTAAAATTATAAGCCTCTTCTTCTAAAAATAAATCATAGGATTATATGAATATTCATCATCATTCTCAGTTAATGAAATTTCTTACATTTAAGTTACTTCATTATTTCCTGTGATTTACAATATCATAACTTTTGGTTATCCCACAACTTAACATGCTATTTAATTATCATTCACAAAGCAGATTCTTTTAATCCACTCATTTTATTTCTTTTCTATTGTTTTATTAATTTCCCATTTTTTATTTTTTACTTACCAAATTTTTAATGTATAATCCTAAGAAGATGAAGCAAAAAATGTATTAGATCTATTTATTGATAGATAATAAACATAATTTTTATGATTATCAAGGATTTAAGAACAAAACCAATTTTTTTGATCTTTCTATTACCAAATTCTAATCTCAAAATCAAAGCTTGATGATATAATAGTATTTTCATCATAACTTATTTTTATATCACTAATATAATTTTGATGACCTTTTAATGTTTAAATACAACACCAACTATCCATATTCATCTTCCAAATCTTTAATGTTTAATCATCTGAACCAGAAACAAACCAATTTTATTCTAAACTAAATTAAATACAAGTGACTTTTTCAAGATGACCTTTCAATAAATCTATCTTATTAAACTGATAATTATCAAGATTCCAAAAAAATATCATTGTTTTCTGAAATTGCTAATATGTTATCTCTACAATTTACTCCTATCGATTAGCATAAATGTTTAATCTAAGTTTAATGAGCTTAAATATAATCATTAATATTTTTATTATCCAAATAGGAAAATATATTTAAAATCTCTTTAAATATTTCCTATAAACTTTTAGAAAGTTCTATTATATGGTTTTACTATCTATTTGTTACTACTTTTTCATGTTCAACTGAAAAATCAATAGGTACAAGTTGATCACCTTTACTAATTTTTTCAGCTAACTCTTAAAGTTATGAAATAGTTGGATTTTATCCCAAAATATCTAATTTCCCTTTTACACTACTCAAAGTTGAGATTATATTTGATTATAATTATTAAAATTCAGTCTAAGCAAACTCAAAAATCTTAACACACTTCTTCTAAGCTTCTTCAAGGTACTTGAATAAAGGTGAAAGTTTTTTATTATACTCTTCTTTCTTAGTTTCAATCTAATTAAATTCTTTCTACTTTTGCTAATTTAACTTTTCATAAAAATGTTTCAGAAATATTACATCATTTTTTGAGCTTCTTTCATCAAAACATGTTTAGCAAAGGGTTCTTAATCCAATTTGAGTTGATTTTCCTATATCTAACATCTCTATCTAATGGCCTTCATGCTTTAAACAACTCAATTATATAATGTTCTGCATATCTATTAAATTTAATAGTTATTTATAAAATCATTCAATATTTTTTGTATAGTAATAGATAATCTATTTCATTTACATAAGACTATTTCGATAATAATAATATATTATATATACACATTAATTTAAAATCTTAATTTATTATTTAAATTAAAATGACTGAAGAGCAGGGCAAATAACGATTTGCGTATACGGCACCAAAACAAATTTTAGAAGAAGCAGCATAAATTGGTGAAGACAATTAAACAAGAAAGTAAAATTTAGACAAAGTTGAAGAAAAGTTCAAGTACAAGCAAAAGAACCGCTAGTTGAGTCCAGAAAGAAAAGATGTGTTCAATGATTAAGGAGGTGAGAATGGGAGAACATATGCAGATATCATGATCTAATAGGACTTGGAGAATTCCAGATCTGAAATTGAAAATAAAATTAAAAAGACAGAAACATTAAATAAAGAAGAAAAAAAATAGGTCAAACAATAAGTAAAAGTTGAATAAAATGTTGCTTAATAAATAAAATAAGAAAAATCAGAATGGGAATAAGAAAGCAAAGATATCTCTAAAAAGCCTTAAAAATGGGAAACCCCATCAAGAGGTATTTTTAAATAGTTCATTAATATTTAGATGGTCCATAATCCTCAGCAAGAGCATCCAGATGGGATAATACTAATAAATTATAAGCTACTCCAGGTCGAGCAGGAACAGTATTTGGAGAAACACCAACTCCAGGACATATGGAAATTGGAGATACACCATATAAATATGGAGAAACACCTACTCCTAACCGTTCTTATATTAAAGCCAGATGGGGAGAAAGAACACCATTAGCAGGTCAATCAGGATTTGGAGGAGGCATGACACCACATACACCAGGAACTGTGATGAGGACACCAATGACTCCAGGATAATTGGGAAATATGACTCCTGATAGAGTATATTAGTTCAGATTAGAGAAAGAGATGGAAGAGAGAAATAAATATATGACAGATGAAGAATTAAATGGTATTTTACCAGGACCAAAAGATGGTTATGAAGTAATGATAAATTAATAAAATAGATAATAAAAGCACCTGAAAATTATAAACCATTGAAATCATCATTAAAGAAATTACTTAATGCAAAAAATAGTATGGAATCTCCAGTGTAATATCAAATACCCGAATCTATTCGTATAGAAGTTTCTGCAACTCCATCTCATCCAACTATAGGTCAATTACCAGCAATTAAGCCAGAAGAATATAATTTATTTTCTGCTTTATTACAACCAATTAATGAAGATGAATTAACTCCAGAATAAGCAAAAGAAAGAAAAATACATGGCTTTATTATTGAAATTAAGAATGGAACACCTCAAATGAGAAAGTCTGCATTAAGACAAATAACTTAAAGTGCCAGGGAATTTGGACCTGCTCCATTATTCAATTAGATTTTACCATTGTTAATGTCTCCAACTTTAGAGGATCAAGAAAGACATCTATTGGTTAAAGTAATTGACAGAGTTCTATTTAAATTGGATGATTTTGGTTAGGCCATATGTACATAAGATATTAGTTGTTATCTAACCATTGTTAATTCATGAAGATTACTATGCTAGAGTTGAAGCAAGAGAGATCATATCAAATTTAGCTAAGGCAGCTGGTTTGGCAACAATGATTACTACCATGAGACCTGATATTGATCATAATGATGATTATGTTCGTAATACAACTGCCAGAGCATTTGCTATTGTGGCTTCAGCTTTGGGTATTCCAGCATTGTTGCCATTTTTAAAAGCTGTTTGCTAAAGTAGAAAGAGCTGGTAGGCAAGACATACTGGTATTAAAATAGTACAATAGATCAGTATTTTTATGGGTTGTGCTATTTTGCCTCATCTGAAATCACTAGTTGAAATTATATAACATGGATTAAAAGATGAATAATAAAAAGTAAAATCAATTACAGCTTTAGCATTAGCTGCTTTGGCGGAAGCCTCCTTTCCATATGGTATTGAAGCATTTGATAATGTGCTTATCCTTTGTGGGAAGGCATTAAAACACATAAGGGTAAAGGATTAGCAGCATTTTTAAAAGCGATAGGATTCATCATTCCATTAATGGATGTAGAACATGCAACAGAGTATGTAAAAGCAATCGTTCCTATATTGAAAAACTAATTTGAAATATAGGAAGAAGAAATGAAGAAGATTGTATTAATGGTAATAAAATAATGCATATAATGTGCAGGTATAGAGGCTGTTTATGTAAGAGATCAAATAATGCCTGAATTTTTCAAATATTATTGGAGTAAAAGAACAGCCACAGACAGAAGAAATTATAGATAAATGGTTGAAACTACCTGTGAAATAGCTGCTAAAGTAGGAGCAGCAGAAATTTTAGAAAGAATTGTAGGAGATTTAAAAGATGAAAATGAATCATTCAGAAAAATGGTTGTAGAAACTATAGAAAAATTCATAAACTAATTAGGAGTATCAGATATTGATTCAAAATTGGAAAATAGATTAATGGATGGTGTATTATGGGCATTTAATGAATAATAAAGTGAAGATACTTAAACTATGCTTAGTGGATTTGGATCTATAATTAATGCATTTGGAAGTAGATCTAAGCCTTATTTCAGTTAATTAGGTGGTGTTTTATAATGGAGATTATCTAATAAATCACCTAGAGTTAGACAACAAGCTGCTGATTTGATTGGTAAAATAGCAGTTTGCATGAAGAATTGTTAAGAAGAAGCAAGATTAGGAAGATTAGGATAGTTGTTATTTGAATGTTTAGGTGAGGAATATCCAGAAGTTTTGGGATCTATTTTAGGAGGATTAAAAGCTATAGTGAATGTAATAGGAATGAATAAGATGTCACCTCCTATTAAAGATTTATTGCCAAGATTGACACCCATATTAAAAAATAGACATGAAAAGGTTTAAGAAAATTGCATTGATTTAGTTGGTAGAATTGCAGATAGAGGACCAGAACATGTTTCTCCAAAAGAATGGATCAGAATATGTTTTGATTTGTTGGATTTATTGAAGGCTCATAAAAAAGGGATAAGAAGAGCAACCATTAATACATTTGGTTATATTGCCAAAGCTATAGGACCATAGGATGTCTTATCTACTCTATTAAATAATCTTAAAGTTTAAGAAAGATAACTTCGTGTTTGTACAACTGTAGCTATTGCAATTGTGGCTGAAACATGTGGTCCTTTTACTGTCTTACCTGCTCTAATGAATGAATATAGAGTTAGAGAATTAAATGTTTAAAATGGTGTTTTAAAATCTTTATCTTTTATGTTTGAATACATAGGTCCAACAGCATTTTCTTATATTAATTCAGTTATTCCATTATTAATTGATGCCTTGACTGATAGAGATCTTGTTCATAGATAAACTGCTTCATCAGCTGTTAAACATTTAGCACTTGGTGTCTAGTGCTTAGGATGTGAAGAATAGCTTATGCATTTATTGAATCATGTTTGGCCAAATATATTTGAAACATCACCCCATGTTATTAATGCTGTTATGGAAGCCATAGAGGGAATGAGAGTGAGTCTTGGACCAGGAAATATTTTACTCTATGCATTATAAGGACTTTATCATCCTGCAAGAAGAGTAAAATATATATATTTATTATTAGGTGAGATTGATATATTGGAGAATTTATAATATGATATATGTTGGCAGTTCTGATGCTTGTGTTGCATTCTATCCAGTATTTCCCAACGATCAGTACAATTCATATGAGAAATATGAATTAAACCTAACAATATGAGTGTTGAAAATATTTGAAATCATTTATATAAATTATCATAACATATTATACTTTTATTATATATAATTAAAATTATAAACTAATCATACTGACTTTTATAAGATGACAAATCAAAATGTAATAAATACATTCAAAAAGTAAGACAACTATAAAAATATAGCAAAGGAAAATAGAACTATTACAATTATTAACAATCATTTGAGCCTATTATATATAGAATTTTATTAATATATAATTTTAAAGTAGAGATTTCAAACAAATTTAAATCCTATGAAGTATTGATTGTAATTCAATTTCTAAGCATCATTTATCACCTTTTTTTAGATATGCATTAGGTTAAATGGAGTAAAAATATGTTTTAGTGTGTCATATTATTCATCTGAGGTAGTGTTCAAGAATGGCAAAGTATTATTGTATTTGAATAAAAATTTAAACATTCTAACGTTGTATTACAAAAATGTTTAAAGCTCAAACTTTAGTATAATTTTGAAATAAAATATATTCATTTGAATATATCCTTAGTAACAAAATAATCAAAAGATATTTTCAACTATCATTCAATTTTTAAGATAGTATTTCTTTTATTGAAGTTGATTGAAAATTAAAAAATATAGAATTAAAGAAAATAGACTAAATATATTATAGTTTTACAGTCTTATATTATTTAATTTTTCTGAATAAATAATTTATATAATAAATATTTGCATTAGAATTATTTTAGTGATAAAAATTAAGGAGTAATTATTTATAACTTTTTGTTATGTGTCACTGAAAAAATTGAAGAAGAAGATAATAGGATTTAAATTCCTTATTCAAATTCTAAATAAAATAAGTATCTAGACTTTATATTATTATTGTATAATTTTAATAAATATTGAAAATACTTAGTATTTTAATGAAATTTCATAATAAACAACATCTATGAAGTGAATGAGTCTAGTATTTATTTTATTATGCTTATCTCCATCTCAATTATATATAATTAAATACTTATTTGTTTTTAAATACTGAACCATGTACATGGAATAATTATAAATTCTTTACAACAAAGAATTTAATAATCGAGAAAAATAATAGTGAAAAGTTGGAGTTAGAAGACTTATCATTAATTAGATTTTTGATTGTTTATTTCTCTTTAATTGTAGATATTTAATTTTAATCAAGCATCTTTAGGTCTGCCTTAAGGTTAATAAGTTTCCTTGAATTTTTAGAGTTTATAGGTATGCTTAGAATCAATAAAAATTGTATGTTTATTAGCTAATAGGGATAGCAACAAACCTTTTTAAGGTGTAATTTACGGAAAAAATAATCGAGAGAAGGGGCACAGTACTATTGATGGAATTAAAAACTGATGAAAATTTTCATTGAGGGGAGAATACAAAATTTGCTGGATTTATAAATATTTAATGGACTAGCTTAAGTTTTTGGATAGACAGTGAAGTAATGGAGGGATTTGATATTTCTTATGAAAGAAACTTTATAATTTGATAAAGTAATTTTCTTTCATGTGTATTTGGAAAAAGGAAAATAATCAAGTTATTGTAAGAGGATAATTTAAAAAATCTTATCCATTAATAATAAACTCAGACTATAATTAAGATAAAAATAGAACAATGTTAATAAATATATATATATACACAATCAATTAAAAAATTGATTTAAATTATCTTATTGATGTTGACCAATATTTATAAACCAATTAATCCTAACAAATCTTGATTATATTTAATTTTATGATTTAAATAAAAGAGCATCTACCCAAGGAATGGTTTGATTTTGTAGAATAAATCAAGATTTTAAATCCCATTGACGAAGAAACAGTTAAATAATTTGTAAAAGTTCGAGTCAGCCAATTTCCAACTGACTAATAAATGAAATAATACTATGAAGAAGTTTTTTCAAAGTATTGTTATCTTCCTACTATAATTAGATCAACTAATGATTCGAACAGAAAGAAGTGGCATTAATAAGACAAAATTCTGCTTATTTGGTGCATGACAAAATACTTGATGTCTTAAAATAGATGTGACTTAATTCCTGTAATAGTTTTTATTTATTGTTAGAATGATAGAGATTGGGAACATATATCGAAAATACTCTGTGTAGATAAGTAATTGGTTGAATTGAAATGGATATCCTTACTTCATTCCAATCTAAAAATATCCCCTTGGACTAAAGAAGAAGATCACATATTGACAGATATTGCAAGGTAAGATTTTTATATATTTTAGTTAATACTATTCTAAAAATAATTGGACAGAGCTAACCATAATGTTCAACTAATCGTCCTTGACTTAGAGATACCCTAAATAAATAAGAGAGAGATGGAATAATGTTCTAAATCCAAATATTTCAAGGTCGACTTGGACAAAAGAAGAAAAACTTAAACTCATTCAACTGATATTAGATTATGGTAAAAAATGGTCTAAAATACAAAATGAAATGAATGATAGAAGTGAAAATTAGATTAAAAATCAATACAATGGAATCATTAGAAATTTGAAACGATTTAATGTAATTTTAATTCATTAAAATTCAGGTTTAAGAAACTGAAGAGAGATCATTACTTAAAGCTATTGTACAAAATCCAGATCAAAAACTAAGTTTAACAGTTACATAGTTTATGTCTGACTTCTTAGCCAAGAAAGAAGCATAAAAGAGAATTGATACTCCATTAGTAAATCCTTAGGTGGAAGGGTCAAATTTAAAAAAACCTAAAGTAGAACTACTATCTCTTGATAATGGAATAAGTGCTACAAGTAACATAATTAATAAATTTGTAGATATATTCTAAAATGAAAAATCCAAAATATATTAGGATTCTTACAACCAGATAGCTTAAACTACAAACTTATTTCAACAGTAAAATAACCATTTCTCTGTACCTTAAATTTAACCACAATAAATATATTATGGAAACTAATATAATATGTCTAGTTTCCCTAATGCCTATATAAATTATACTCCAGCTAATTAGATATATCCAAATTATTATTAATTTCCTATTAACTCAGGATTTTAACAATAATAACAAATTTACCCAGGATACTATTGATTTGCTGTAGCATAAGTGAGCAAAATATTGATATATATATTGAATAATATATTATTTTAACATTTGATATTCAACAACCTCACACCAACCTGCAAACAAGATCAGTAGAATTTCCATTACAAAAAATATAAATAAATTCAAATCACTTAAAAAGTAACAAAAGAAAATGTTTATAAATTTATTTAAAATTCAATTTTGAGGTTCATAATTATAATTAAATTATAAATGTTTATATATTTTAATTAAATAAAAATAATATATTTTATATTTCGACATAAATTTAATTATATTCTTTAGTATATTATCACAAAATTATATAGTGTGTATTTATACTACTGTTTTAATTTTCTCATGGATATTTAATCAATTTCATAATAGCTTTATCAAATTTAATTTGCACTTGTTTTAAAATTAATATATAATTATAAAATTAAATTATTTAACAGTTTTTATAAATTATTTTAAATTAGAACTGATATTTTTTTGAAATAATTTTAACAATTTTAATACCATTTTTGTTTAATAGTTAAGGTTAAAAATGAATAATCTACATATAGTTTAATTTAAAATTAATTTATCTATTAAAGAGATATATATAGAATTTATATAAAAAATATAATCAAATAGAATGATGATTAAAATAATTGAATAGATCTTAAATGATTTAGAAAGCAAATGGTTTTATTCTGTTAATGTTGGAATGTAATTGTTCTACTGTTATATTAGCTGAGTTTGCAATTAATTTGATATTGATGCCACCTTATTTTAGATATATGATATCAGTGGCTATTTTTACTACCATAGCATTTTAAACAGATTTAGGTAATTTTTGAATGAGAGGTTATATTTACCTTAAGAGAGTAATACAAACACTAGTAGCTTTTGAATCTATTTTGAGTTTTTGGCATAGAGTTGTAATTAAGGTTGAATGTTGTTATTAAATACATTTGGCCAAGTATTATAGTTTTTCATTAGTTTCAGGCAATTTATATTGTAACTCTTTCATAGCACAATAGACTATGGCTTATGCATGCATATATGAATTGGGAATTGATAAATCATTAAAGATGGAGATTGATTTTTTTTCTACTTCTTCGTCTAGATTCATTTTGAAAACAAGGTCAGAAATCAATTCGTACATATCTTAATTTCTCTTAGGAGTTTTGCATTCTTCATGAAATTTGGGGACAGGAGGTCTTTTGAGCATGTTTATTTAATTAATTGACTTATATATGGTTTTGATAATCAGTTTATTTGATTCTATTAGTATAAATAAATTTGAATTTATCAATATAATATATTTTATATGATGTCATAAGAATACATTCCAAACAATAACAACACCATCTTGTGCACCTGAAATAACTTATTTTCCATCTGGAGCAAATTATACAGTATTGACTGGTCCAGAATGTCCAAATCCTTCTGAAATTTACTACCCAGTCTACAAATCCCATAATTTAACTGAACAATTAGATCCTCCTGTCACAGCATATTTAAAATTAGGGGAAAGACAAATTGAATAACATTCATCACCTAAAATATATATAAAATCTAACCTTTTTTTGGATTTCCACTTGTTTCAAAATATCTTTGAACTTCACTTTAGTTAAGATCCCATAAAGATATTTTTCTATCTTAACCAGTACTAAAAACAACAGTTGAATTAGGAACAGTATCAAAAGAATTAATTCCACCCATTCTTTAAATATGAGCACTAATTCTTTTTTCTGTTTTCAAATCCCATTATAATAAAGCTCTATCACGAGATGAAGTAAGCAATTATGTTTCATTAGCAATCAATTTAACTTTAGTAACTTTATGAGTGTGTTCTTTTAAATGTGATACCATTTCTCTAGTTCTCATTTCCCAAACTCTAACATCTCCTTCTCCTCCACCACTACAAAAGAATTTCAAATTATTGGATATACAAAGTGTAGTCACTCCTGTTTTATGAGCATTATCAATCTACCAAATTTATTATCCATTATCAGATCTAAACATTCTAATCTTACCATCAGCCATCCACTTAATAAACTTCATCTCTATAAACTAAACTTAATGGAACAACATTAACATTAGCTTAACATTTAGCAATTACATAATATTCACTAATATCCCAAAGTCTTATAGTTCCATCTTCAGATGCTGAAGCAAATCTATCAGAAACTCCTGGTGGATAACTCATATCCAATATAGATCCAGTGTGATTTTCACTATGTAATCCTTTCTAAAAACTGTTTGAGTTGAATCTAAATATTAATCCTCTATCTGTTGAAATTAAACTCTCTAAACCATCTACTCTTACTGTAATTGAATTGACTGCTCCTCCTAAATCAGTTTTGTGCAATTAATTTATCTAATTTATACTTAAAAATAATATACTTTATTATCTTCTGTAATTTAATACATTGCCAAAGTACCATTACCTGCTCCTACTATAAATCTTGTAAATCTACAAATCTTATTGACATTACTCCTAAAGCAGCTACTACTATTTAATGACTAAAAAATCTATTTGATAAATATAAATGTATTACTTATTTTTCATTTAAAAAACACAAAAATCTCCTGATGTTGTTCCTAACAAAAGATATTCTTCTCTATTTTTTGAAAATTCCATACAAATGTAATCTCTTACTAAATTTCCTGTATTAATTATTTCTTTCTCAAATACTCCTAATTTTGGGTCTAATTTCCATAAACATATTTATTTATTTCCAGATGTTGCAAATTAATATTTTGGTGTATCTCTACCTTTAATATCTTTAGCAAATCCACCCCACCTTGCAATAGTTGTTGGTTCAGGAGTGTGATTCACTGATCCTACAATATATCCTGTTTAACAATCCCATATGAATATTCTTTTATCCATAGGATTGCCTGATGAAAAGAGTAATCTATCATCATGACTAAAATCTACGCATACTACTTCATAATCATGTTCTGATAATCTAAATTTTTGAATTTTTCTATGATAATCCCAAATAATAACATCAGAATTATCTCCTTTTTATCCTGATGCAACTAATTCACCTTTATTTGAAACTGCTAAACATGTGATTTAATCATCATGTCCTTATAAAAATGATTATTTATGAGAGTCACTTAAATCAGTTATAATTAAAGATGCTCCAGCAATACAAATGTATTCCACTCCATTTGGATGCAAAATTACACTTCTAGGTATCTTATATTTATATTCAATTTTACTCTTCCACTATATCCAATAGCATGTTCCATCTCAAGAATATCTGCAGAAGGTTGTTTCATTTTTTTATATATAATAAATATATTAAATTATCATTTTCTCACTCATTCAATACTCAATTAATTCATATAATTTATCCCATGCCTAACTTTTACATTTTGCATAAATATGTAATTAAGCAACTTCATAAAACTTCTCTCCTTTAATATTCACTATTGAACCTTCTTTTTAATCATAAGGAATATATAATAATATTCCTTATCCTAATTTCTTTTAATCCTAATGTGGAATCTTAATCAAATCAAAATTAAATGGATTTCCCATATGTTTTTAATACCTAATTGTTAAATTTAATTAATAATACCATTAATAAAATTGATACCTTGCCCTACTTTACACAAACTCTGGATTAAATAATTATTATACATTAATCTAATTAAATAATTATCTAATCCAATCAAAAACTACTTATAATTCATATTCACTATCAATATATATCGCTCCAATCAAAGCCAAAAATGCATTCCTTAACATAATAGAATTCCCATTATAAGGTATAGAACTAACATGGAAAGTAATCGATTAATCTTTACTCTTTTCATTTAAATCTACAAAATCTTATAATTATTTCTAGAAACTGCTATTTAAGTATTAATGAATTCTTAATTTTATGGCTGCATAAGATAAAAATGAAATCCCTTTAAGAATTTTATTTACAGTCACAAAAGTTAAACTGTCTATTAAGAAATCATTAAAATAAATACCAAATTTCTTCTCGCTTAAGATCTTTGTTAATGCATAATCCCATAATGATTTACCTAGAATTGCTAAGTGAGAATTCTAATAGCTACCTTAAGCTATGCTATTAATTTAATCAATTTATTTGATCTACTCCTGTAATTCTTATTCAGACATTACTCCTTAAAACTCATCTTTTGTGGAAAACTTTGTCATATACTATTACTAAACATCATTATTTATAATCATCTTAAAACTAACATCAGTTAATGCTTAAAATAACAATTCAAAACTATTAAATTGATATTTTATTATTTCTTCAAATTTGTAATAAATACATTTTAACTACGCAAATTTCTAATTGTTCCAAATCTGTTGAGGAGAAAAAATTTTTAAATCTTTTTATGAACCAAATTATTTTTCTAATTTTTTTGTTAAATTAAGAACTCTGATCCAATCAAATCCATTGATTTATTAATAATCTTATTTTTCTATTATTGATAAGGATTGCTCTAAAAATTATTTAAAATCTATGTTTGAAATCTTAACAGTATTTTATAACTTTTTCATATCAATTTAGTTATAAGGAGATTGCAATGAATCTACATTTGATTATTATAATAAAAAATCATAGTTATTATCAAACCTTTCAATACCAATTAAACACTTTGATATATCAACTACATCATAATTATGTAAAAATAAAAATAAATATGATTCCAATAAACAACTTCTAATGTATGTACTACTATTAAAATGTTTAATTGTTTGCTCTAAAATTTTAGAATCTAATGTAGGATAATTTAACAACAATTAGATTGTAATTAAAAATTTATAGTAGGATTAACCTATAAGTAAATTTTCTGGCTTATAGGTAGATACATTTAATGAATTTAATATTATGTAGTCCAATTTATTCACAAATAATCCATTTTTTATTATTTACTCTTCTTGCTTTAAACTTTAATTACGTTTTTATTCTTAATTCTATCCCTTTAAATTTAATATTATAGGAGTTATCTAATTGTAAAATTGATTTAAATTGTTTAATATGTAATTGGGAATTATATCGAATTAACTAGTATCTTCTAAGTCTTACTTACTGTGTAATTTGAGTTCAATATTTTATTTAAATATACTTGATTTTAAAACCAAAAGAAATTAATTAATGATGAAGTTTGTCTTAAGTTTACTACCTTTATTTTAATCGTTGATTATAATTAAGCCATTTACTAAAGTGTTACTTTCAATCTTGAATTATAATACTATAATAATATCAAAATATACCTGAACCTACTCTAGCAAATAGGTTTTCCCCCATTTATATTAAATTTTCCTCAAGTATAATTGATTCTATATACTTTTAATAATAATCAAAATAATTATCTTAAGATATTATTTGCATTTCACCTAAGTGAATATCAAGCATTTGTAATAAAATCTCACATTATTTCAATTTATCTTTAAATAATTAAGGGTATAGTAATTGTATGTTTTCATTTTAAAATTTGCATTCCTATTTAATAAAATTGATCTCTTGCTTCTAATTAACAAGTAAAGACTTTTAACATGTGTAATAATATTTATATTCTTTAACCATGCCTTTTAAAATAGAGATCTATTTTTATCTAACAGTTATACAATATTTGGATTGGATATTTAATTGTTCTTAAGTCTATAAAATTTAATAAATTTTTTTACCATTATAACTGAAGGATCGACTTGATCAGCTCCAATATTTTATCCTATATTATTTTATATATATGAATTGAGATGACAGTCAAAATAGCCTTTTTAAAATAATTAAATGGCAGCCTAAAAAGCAACTGATGCTTTTGCTTCTTTAGCGCCTTATGTTTTATTGCCATAAAAGATAACATTCTAAATTTAATTTGGGAGTAGCAAAAATGCAATATATTAATCACTTTGTTTTTGATTTCCATATTTTAATTAATAGATAGCATAACTTGAGAGAGTTCTACCCTTTTTTTCTAAATTAATTTATTGATTAAAATATTCAATCAAATTACAAGCCCAATTTGTATTCAATAAAGCACCACTTTTTTGTATAGTATAACATTCATAATACATATTTTGGAAGACCTTGCTTTCTTTATATCAATGATACAATACATAAATTATCTATTGCCTTTTGTAAGATATTTTCTCTTTGAGGAATTGTACATTCATCTATAATTTTTTCAACTTTTTAAGGATTATAACAGTTGTTGTAGATGTTGGGCTAAGGTTTATATTTTAAATCTATGTTCTCATCAACTTTCATTTCTATGATTTGTAGTTTTTTATCTTTCATTTGACACATAAGTATATTAGAATGGGGAATAGGATTAAAACAAATTAATTAGTGAAAATTTAATTCAAAATTTACATCTAATTAAGTTGTTATTACAATTTAACATTAATTCAATTAATTTTCTAATTCAGATTGAAAAACTAATTAATCTAAATTAAAAAACTAATTTAACTAATTCAATTAATTTTTTAATTCAAAAAATGAGAATTAAAATTGATCTCTTTAAAGATTCTAAAAGATTTCTTGTTAAATTTTAACAAATTCAATTTAGGATCTTTTTTAATCAAATTCATCTCTGATTTTCTCAACTATCCCAATTTTTAAATCTATATAAAAATTAAAAACTACTCTATGTTATGAATTTAGACGAAGATTGCAATGTTCTCAGGAGAGAGAATGCCAAAGATTATTTTTTTACATAGATAAGAATACGTCTAGTAGCAGTTTAAGAATTTTTATATGTCTAAGTGAGTAATTCCTAAAGATGTTTAAATTTAGGAGATAATAAATTTTAATTGTTATTTTATTTGATACTCGCAAGAGATTTTTCTAAAACAAGTAATAATTCTTGAAAAATAGGTTCAATTTGTTTAGAATTGATGTATTCTTTAAATTTTTCAATAATAAATTGGAGTACCAAACCTAAAAGGTAATTAATTATTTATTACAAAATGGATATTAACCAAGTTCTAAACATAAGGTTAATGTTTGTTTTAGCAATAATTATTCAAAATAATAAATAATGATTTTCAATTGAAAATAGTTTTGATATTTAGATTTAAATTTAGATAGAATAAATTTAAATTCATTTAATTCTACAAAATAATTATTTTAAATCAATTTATCAATACAACTATTATTAAGTTTCTTATTTTCAATATTACTTTCAAGTATTTTATGAAGTTTTTATTCATTAAGATAAGATTTATAAGTAGAGATTATTATTTTTGTTTCCTTCATTTGTTATTTAATAGTTTCAATATTAATTTTTAAAAAACGAGCATCCATATTAGCACATAATTATACTAATTCTTTTAGAATTTATTCATCAGCTATAAATTTATTATTTGTATACATAGAATTATATACACCAACAATAATTGGTACCTATAATGATGATTTTTAGGGAAAATAAAATTCTTTAAAAAGATGATTATAAGAATTATCAAAAATTGTTATTTAACAATCATCCAAATAAATAAAACTAAAATCTGTAAATTTTAAATATCCTCTTCTTAAAGAATTGACAAATATTTCACTTGTCATTACATAAATATGATTATCTTATAACATTATTTACCAAACTAAATTATTCCACAAATCTGTACATTTATTAGGATGTATAATTTTTATATTGTTACAATACTCTTAGGCTCTTTTCAAAATATTTTAATCATCTATAAATGTTTCAATCAATCTAAGTAACATAGTTTTTATATATTTTGCTAAGTTTTCAACTTTCTGAATTGTAGTACCTAAAACTACAACTTTTTTGTTTGGATTTTTATACAATTAATTCCACATCAACATAGTTGCCACTTATGCTTTATAATTCTCTTAGTGTAATATACAGTTTCTATTAAGAGCTTTTTAATATAATTCATATTAAATTTCTTTAAATTCTGGATCATCTAGCAAATCATCAAAATGATCTTCTTCAATATTATTAGTCAACATTCCCAAAATTTCCTCATTATTAGAAATTGATGCTAGCATTGAATTAACTAACTCTTTGATTGTATTGTTTGGCTATTCTTATTGAGATTGATTTGCTTCAGATATGGAAAGATCAAAAAGGTTTTGGAATGGAATGTCCATAACATAATCTAATTACTGAAATTGATTAGAGTCTTGTTTATCAGATGTTTAAAAATAACTATTAGATTGCTGAATAGAAGTTTAATCAGAAATAAATGTTGGGTCAGAGAATTGTTGCATTTATTTTTAATTAAATATCAAAATTATCAAAACCAATACAAATTCAATTTTAGATTTAAGATGAATAAGATTGTTATTTTATTCCATTAGGTTTGCTTATATAAAAAAATAATATTTCTTAATCTTATAATTATAATTAAAAATGGATGAATTTCAGACCTTTTTTTAAAGTTTAGGTGATAAACAATTAACACCTGTTTCTGATGAATATAGAAAGTAATTTAAGATAAGAGGAGAGTTCATATATCCACATAGCAAGAAGTTTGATTAAATTTGTTAAAGGTTTTTTCTGAAATTTTTAAAGTTAGCTTTTTGGAAGATGAAAAATTACGTAGTAAAAGAAAATGGGATAATTCCTTTAAACTATTTTTAATATGGTTTTTAGTTAAATATTTTGAGAAGTAAAATCAATTTATAATACGACCGGTAGAAGTTAAACAATATTATATTTTAGGATGAGAATGATTGGATTAATTTTGAAAACATTCTGAAAATAGATAAGCATTCCTTATAGTAAAGATGGATTACTTTAATAAATCCTTAGATGAAATCTACTAATTGGACATAAGAGGAAGATGATTTTATTAAGAATTAAATGAAGTAATTTATGATTATTTACTTTATTTATAGTTAAAAGAATAAGCATATTTGGACATAAATTGCAGTTTCTCTTTATGAAAGGAATTTGCAGGGGAATATTCGAACACCAAAATAAATTAGAGAAAGATGGATGAATTATTTAAATCCTGAATTAAATAAGTAATTTACTATTCTTATTTATAGAGAACAATGGTTGCTTAAAGAGGATTTGATTATTTTAAATAATGTTGTAAAAAATGGAAAAAAATGGTCATAAATTTCATAATAATTGAATGGAAGAACAGAAAATTAAGTCAAAAATAGGTAAATGAATGATACTATTAAATAAGATATAAGTCATTAATACATAAGATATGTAAGGATGATGAATGTGATGAAATAGAGATGATCAAGTAATACATAAGAAAAAAGTAAATTAAAATTTAATAAGTAGTTCTGTACATATGGATACAAATAAATAAGGTATAATTGGTAAAAGGGGAAGACACAAAAAGGGAATGAGAAATAAAGAATAAAAGGCAGAAGCAAAAAAATAAAAAAATATACCAAAAATAATTAAATAGGAAGAACAATAATCCTAGTAATCTTTTGTTTAATAAGCACAATAATAAATATATGCATAATCTTAATAATTATAATTGTAATAATAAATATAATAGACTTAATAATTACAATAATTGTAGTAGTTACAATAATAGATGAATTTTAATCAAGAAGAAATGAAGCTGGCATTAAATTTACAATCCACTTTTAATTAAGATGATATGAAAAATGCAACCCCATTGATGATGTTATAATGTTTAACATCTCCAGGATATTAATATTTTGAGAATCAATGTTTAAGACAATTATCTCCTGGAATGGTTGAAGAAGGAGAATGTCATTAAAATTCATCCTTATAGTTGCCTAAAATTGCAAATACCTTTAAGGTAAGTTCTACATCTCCGTTCTTAATTGGATCTATGTTGCCTTCTCCATTTTGGAACAACGATTAATTTGTTTAGTAGAATGAAGAACAAGTTGGAACAACATCTAATTAAGCATTCGTTCAATAAATTTCCACAACTCCTTATTTAAATTTAAATTATTTAAGATAATAATAGATGAATGGGTTTTCTAAATAAAAGGAATTAGATTTATTATAGGAGAATCCTATATAATAGTTCAATAAAAGAAGAAATATTAATTAATAGTGAAATGATAATAATAATATATATATATATTTATATAAAATTAATAATGATAAAGAACAATAATAATTTAGACACTCTAAATGTAAGACAAATTATCTTTAATGTAGGGTTTGAAATATGAATTGTAAATAATTGAGGATCAAAAAACCTAGGAGTTGAAAGATCTGAAATTATTTTTTAAAACTCTATAATAGAAAGTTTGGGATTTAAAGAGAAAAAGTAAATTTCTAAAATATCAGTTAGATTACAATTAAAAAATATGTTTCATTGATCCTCTCCTTAGGGACTCATTATTATCAATGTAGCATTTAATTGGGCTCAAGGCAGAAGCAATTAGATAATTGGAGGATGAAAAATACAATCAATAGGTTGATCGAGAGAAATTGGGTATTGTAAAAATATATAGAGTAGTTGTATTGCATAAGTATTAAGAGAGTGGTGTTGAAGTACATCATGCTTATACAAAATACATCCAATCTGAAAATCTAAAAGGCTTAAGAGATTTGCCTCACTCATATAAATTGTTGGAATAAGACCTTGAAATTGAAGTTGAGAGAAAACGTCAATTAAAATAATAGTTGGAATCTCAGAAGAAATAAACCGAGGAATTGTTATAAGAGACTCGCAAAAAACTTGAAGTTGAATTAAAATTTTCTACATATATCAGGAAGCTACATCTTTCCATCATTCGCTGCAGTAAAAAATAGACCAGGAGAAAAACTGAAAAAGCATCCACACGAAGTCCATATATAAACATATTTTATTTTTTTTATTTTTCTTTATATGGATGACTATTTGTGTCACCAGTATGATTAATTAAATAATTTTGAAATTAAATGGAAGTGGAAACTTAGAATTTAACATAAGAGGAACTTGAACTCTACAAATAGCTCAAATCAAGAGAATAAGAATTAGAATATTTAGATATTTAAGAATAATATTTGAAAGATGACCAAAAAAGATTGAAAAGAGAATTAGTGAGAAGTAGAGAAGAATTGAAAAGAATATAAGCAGTCCCATTGACAGTTGGGTATGTATTAGAATATATTAATACATAGTCATTTTAATGAAATGATGAATGAGAATTATGCTTTGATAAATTCTAATGGCGGTGCAACTCTATATGTTAGAGTACTCAGTACATTAGATCGAGAAAAATTGAAACCAAATACATCAATTGCTTTACATAGACATTCACATAGTGTAGTTGATATTTTACCAACAGAAACAGATTCTTCAATTCAAATGATGCATGTAACAGGTATTAAATATTCATAATAAAAAGAAAACCTGATGTAAGCTATTAAGATATTGGTGGGTTGGATTAATAGAAGTAAGAAATCAAAGAAGCAATTGAATTACCACTCTCTTGTCCTGAATTATATCGACAAATTGGTATTGATCCACCAAGAGGTGTTTTATTGTATGGTCCTCCTGGTACTGGAAAGACAATGATAGCCAAAGCTGTTGCTCATCATACCACTGCATCTTTTATTAGAGTTGTAGGATCAGAGTTTGTATAGAAATATTTGGGAGAAGGACCTAGAATGGTGAGAGATGTTTTCAGATTGGCAAGAGAGAATGCTCCTAGTATAATCTTTATTGATGAAGTTGATTCTATTGCTACAAAGTAAATAAACAGTTTATTCAAAATTTTAGACGTTTTGATGCCAAACAGGAGCAGATAGGGAAGTTTAAAGAATTCTTATTGA
>JPFL01000493.1:13583-37907 GCA_000733385.1 Paramecium biaurelia
ATATCCATGTTTATCAATAATAAAATTATTTGGTTTAAATTCTCTGGATATAATAGAAAGATTAGAAAAGGTTTCCAGTAATAGAATCATTTATGAAATCAAAAACTGTGCTTTTTCTTTGTCTAACAATCCATTATCATGAAGATAATCCCCTAAGTTTTTCCCTTTGATATAATCTTATAAAAAGTAAATATTTTATTCATCAGAGTAATACTGATGAAAATTAGCTACAAAAGGATTATTAATAATTTCTAAAATCTTTCTTTCCTACTTAATCTATTTTTCTAAATTCCATTAAGATATTATATCCCTTGAGATTTTACGTAATACATATTTCTCACTCTTGTATTCCACTTTATATAATGTACCATATGAACTGTTACCTATTAATTTTTGATTATTTAATTCAGAAAATTAAGGTCTGACTCTTTTAAATTCATAAGTGCTATCTTCAATTACATAATCCTCTAATTCTAATCTAATTTTATCTAATTTTGCCAAAATTCCAGTACAATAAAATTATTAATCATCATAAACATCTGAAACTAAATCTCCTTTTTAATAGATTTTGTCTTCTGAACGCATAGTACCTTCAACAACTATAACTAAATAATCATGTAGTTCATTTATATCAAAAATCTCATTATTATAATGATGAAAACGAAAAGATGGAATTAATTTTTCAATTTCCAAACTTGGTGTTTTTAATTATTTCAATCTTTTCTAATTTAATTTAAATAAACTTACATTTATCTAATAACAGCAAATTATAATTATTTTTTTACATCATTCCCCAAAATCTATTTAACTTTCTCTCTTGTCAATACTAAACATTGAACTTCACTTACTGCTTAAATTGTTGCATTTCTTTTGGTAGTAATTGATAGAGAGTTCTCTCCAAAACAATCTCTTGGTTAAAGATAACGAATAAATTTAGTTCCTTTGTAAACAGCAGCTTGACCACTTTTTATAACTATAAATGAATCTGCTCTTTCTCCCTCTTATGCTATAATTGCATTTGGTCTATATTTAGTAACAATGATATTCTAAGCCAATCCATCTTATTACATTGGAGTCAAGAATTAATAGAAAGATTGTCCAGTAATGAATTATTTATTTTACATATATTATTTAGCCATAATATAATCCAAAGAATTTAAAAAGGTATTTTTATCTAAACCCCAAAAGAAACAGTCATCTATTGCTTTCACATTCTTCTACTTCTCCAAATGTAACAACAAAGTCAATTCACCAATGGTAGAACCCTTTTATAAAGAACATCCTTCATATTGTAAATTACCTCTCTCTAGTATCAAAAAACATGAGGCAATACATTCCTTTGGATAAAGGGTAGTATTACTATGTAAACAAC
This sequence comes from Paramecium biaurelia, assembly GCA_000733385.1. Classification (NCBI taxonomy): domain Eukaryota; phylum Ciliophora; class Oligohymenophorea; order Peniculida; family Parameciidae; genus Paramecium; species Paramecium biaurelia. The sequence continues at coordinate 14,956 of JPFL01000493.1, forward strand.
AGTAAAACATCTTATTTATTATACCCATAATAACATCATCTGAAAGTGAATAGAAAATAAAATGATTCATTAAGGTTGTCGTTAAAAAGTTTATGCAATTCGCTCTTAATATTCATACAAAATACCTGACTTCTTCTGTCTCAATACTTGGACATTTTCTGTAATTTTTCTGTTATTATTGTCTGTTTTCATCAAGTAGATTGAATCATTATCTGTGATTGTAGTGTTAGCTTGATTCAATAAGAAAGTAGTCTTATCATCTTACACATCTATAGAAGATCCACAACCCATCTATTCGTTAGATTAAATTTAATTAATAAACACTAAAAGATCAGAATAAATTTATTCAAGTAAATAAACATCAAAAATTACTTCTCATTATAATATAGTCATCCATTTTCTACATTATAACATCTCCTTTATTCGCATTCTAATTATTAATTAAACTGTATTACAATTATTAAAAAATGACATTAAGGGTTTTTTCATATATTTATAAACTTTCATTTCATTTACTAAATTAAATATGAGTATATATTATTTATTTCATGAAATCCCATTAAATATAAGTTTGATTCAAAATTAATTATTTATGTAGACATTAATTCAAATGGTTATTATAAATATTCATCTTATATTTGAGAATAAACATTGAATATAATTTTATGTGTTAAATAGAAAATATTGTTATCAAATTTAATTGAACTTTTATTTATTGTTTTTAGAAACAATAAAGTTAATATATTAATATTTATTATAATAAAAATGAGTTAAATGGAACCTTATCGTGAAGAATTTCTAGAAGAATTAGATAAAATCAGACAGTAATATAGTTTTGGCCAATCCCAATAGATGTCTTAGAGTCAATAGAAAAAGGTTAATTTATAATTCAAAGTTACTGATACCAATGACATTTGGAATAATAGTAAATATTCTGATGTATTGTTATGAATAATGATTTTAGAATAAATGGAGAGGCAACCTAACTACAACATTCTACAATAAAGAACACAATGCTAGTCATTATGAAGTTAACTCACTTTTGAATCCGGAAGTTACGAGAAAGAATTTTAATATGAGAGCTACTCAGATATCCGAATATTCAAATGCAAAACATAACAATACAGTGTTTGTGAATCCCAAGTTTACAAGTTGCTGATTTTATTATATATATTGCATTATGAATCAAAACTTGATCTTTTATAGACAATTTCAACTAGATCACCTGAACTGTATAAATTGACACTCTAAATTTGTATCCAAGTTCATATACCAGTAATTAGAATGTTTATTCTCTTTACAAATTTCAATTAGATTTCTTTTTACACAAAATTATTTTCTATTTGTTAATTTCTTGTCAAACATAAATGATGATGTTACCCAATCCAGATATATTTAAGTCTTTCAGTAAGTGTTATTAAGAGAATAGACATTTGGATATTTAATATAAATATTTCATTAATGATCTAGAACATAGATTTTTATAGTTAAATTTATTTATTGACAATCACAATTCTATCATGTATAAACCTTTATTTTTTGATTATTAAAGTCTTTTGCCCTACAATTATACTTTAACAATTTAGACTAATATTTAAGATCTGAGAATTTAAATGGGATTCATGGTATTAAATCATTTTATATGAGACTCTTAAATAAAACGTAATTTCAAATTCTACTTCAGTTTATAAATCACACAATAAACTATTAAATTATGATTTACAAGTAACAATTTTATTTTGTCCATAAAAATAGATTATTTTTCATCTTTAAATTCAGTTATTAAAATGTTAGAAATATCTTTGAATAAATAAATTGATATGTAATATAAAATTAACAACACTATTTATTATTATTGAAGTGACGATACTTTATCTACTAGACAGACAATTCTAAATTTTCTTTTATAATTTATCAAATTTATTCAATATTCTTTATGTAACCAGGTATATCTGCTAGAATTTTAGAAGGTTAAATAAAATAAGTTGAATTTTTGATATTGAAAATCCTTGTCATTGGTTTATAAGAGAAAGATAATTTATTTCAATTACTTTGAAATAATTTAGAAATATTCATTGTTCTAATCTATTTGATTTATAAAAGAGTAACATTTTATTTATAATAGGTAGCAAGATCTATCTGTGATAATTATAATTGATGATTGTAGGATTTGTCAGAGTAGACAAAGTAGACAAAGTAGAGAAAATGTTTATTATGAAGAGGAAACTAAAAATAATTCATTTATAAAATGAATTAATTATATAAGCTTACACCTTAAGAGTTGGCAACTAGAAAGGATATTGTTGTGCTTAGTGATAAAGGGTTGCGTTTCAGGGAAGAGATTAAATCATAAGATCAATTTGATTTGGATGATTTTCATTTACCTCAAAGTAATTCTGTCATTTTATAATCTAGTCAATTCATTAAAAGATAAACCATATACAAGAAGATCAGTGCTTTAAGGAGAAAAACCAGTTGAATTACTAGTTGCTGATTTGAAGAAAGAATTAAATGTCAGTAGACCATATATGGAGAAAGCTTTAGAGAAAATGACAGCCAAGATAACTTAAGAAATGCCATCTGCAGCAATAAACAATAAATTGCAAAAACTATATCAAGAATTAGATAGACATACTAGATTATTAGAAAAGAAGAAAGTTAAGTTTCAAAAGAAGCCAATTGAATAATAGATATAAGATCAAACTTCAATTTTGGAAGAATCAGAACTTCAAGATAAAGTTGCATCTCTTAATGCTTTAGAAGCAAGATTATGGAGAATGCAACAAAACTATTAAAATGAAATCAAAATCCGAGAGGATACTATGAAAGTAGATATAACTATCTTACTTGTAGAAAGTTAAACAAAACCTAAATGTGAAGAAGATTTAAAAAGAAGCTGAAATTGAATAAGTTCCAGTCCCTGTTTAAGTGGAGCAACTTTAATAATCGTAATATCTAGATAGGAAATCAATTAGACTTAAAGATTATTAAAAATATAAATTTGAAGTAACCAATGTTGGTATTCGTAGAAAACATGGAATAGACAACCTCCTCCATCCTATACTTCTAAGTAAATGTTAATTGAGGAAGAAAAAAAGAAATAACTTCAATAAATAAAAGAATAATTGGAATTTGAATAAGAATTATAACGAAGAAATGGACATTCACACATTAACATTGCGGCTAATCATACTGATCATGAATAATGAATTAAATATCTATTTATCAAATAATAACATAATTACTTTAATCAATTAAACATTATTGTCTTCTAAGACAATGAAATTAACTAGAAGAATAAACAGATATTTTAGTAAGTGTATATATTTCCCTTTAAACATAGAAACAAACCTTGCATCTTCTAATATTAAATAACTAACTACAAATGAAACATTAAATAGTATTAAATGAAAACAGATATCAATCACATTGATAGTATTTGAAATAATCCATAAAATTTAAAATAATACTCATTTTCTATGTGGATGTCTTTTTTGTTATTGAGTGGGTTTTGCAGAAGTTGGTTTTTATTATGGTTTAGGTTATGGCTTGGATTAAGGTTTAGATTAATGTTTATGCCTTGGCTTGTCTAGAGAATACATATAATAATATACCAGAATCAGATCCATCATCATCATCATCATCTTATTCACTGATATTATTGAGATCCAAAACATCAGATAAATCTTCATCATCATCATCATCACTATCACCATCACCATCATGATCATCATCATCTTCAGTGAAATCAGAATCATCTTCTCCATCATCTTCCTATAAGAATAATATTATTATGTACTGATTATTCAGGTGAGAATTCACTATCTCCAGCCTCTGGATCATCATCTTCTCCTTCTTCTTCCTCACTTTCAGCTAAAATATTGGTCCAACCTCCATCTTAAACAAATCCTGGAATATCTTTTTAAATTTGGGCAAGTACATTTTTCCAAACTAAATTCTATGCTACTTCAAAAAATAGTAAATTCATCTATAATTTAAATATAAAATAAAATACTCTATCTAACCAATTCTTAACACCTTCTAAATCTTTAATATCTATACTCTCAATTCTCAAAACCTATTTATCATAATTCTTAAAAACAAAAACTAAATCAAAAGATTTAATGCCTGGAATTATACGTTCAAAACAACATATTTCAACTTCAGATAATGTCAAAATAAAGAATGGACTTTCAACAACATTCATTAAAGTATTATGAGTAGGTTATAAAAATAGTCTTGCTCTATTCCAATTTCCTTCAAAACCTAGATCTCTAAATGGTTTCTCAAATTATATTTTATAATCTGCTCCCATTTCCTCAATTGTTTTAATGAAAACTTCAAATTCTCTTGCCATCTTCTTTCTATGTACACGTAATCTCTCTTCTTCTTCTATTTCATCATCATCATTTCTATTATTTTTCCTTCTTCCTTCTAAATGTTCTACTGCTCCTCCAACTTCACAATAAAATTATACATCATGTGTCTTTCTCTTACCTAATACTATAGGAGAATGAAGATGAAAATGTAATGCAGCAATAATATCTTATTCTGGACTTTAATAAATGTAATGTTTAATATTCTTAAATACAATATCCAATTATTCCTTATTTGAATGAATATATTTAAATCCATTAGAATGTACTTCCAATATACCTGCAGCTTTACCAGAACCAAAAGTAGGTCTCACTTTCAAATCCTTAAAAATTGGCTTTCTTCCAGACTTGCTGACCACCAAAGGTTCTAATTCACCAACATGTTATTTCTCTCTTTCCACTTATTATTCAGCCTTCACCTTTTTCTATAATTATTTTATCTACAATATTAAATTCTAAGGACGATCACTCTTCTTTGATCTATATTATAATTCTTTTATAAAGATTGTTTCACCATCAATTTATGGAAATTGAATCTAACCTGCAGTTGTCTCAGAAGTAAAGAAATTGATTCTTATAGATGAACCTATCTTCCCTTCATCAATCTTACTCACATTTTTAATACAAGAAACATGAAATGGTACATGAGTCCCTAACAATGGTACCAATACTGCACATTTTTAATTATCAATATAAATCTATCCTTTTTATAACTCTTTTGGATATTATTCTTGTTTTTAATAACACTATAATTTATCTAACTCCAAATCTTTTGTTTCTTATTAATTCTATACAAATTAATCATGCTCTAATCTTTACTCTAATTCATTCTATTTATCCTTTGCTAACTTCTCTTAATGATTCTATCTCTATTTCTCATTTTCTCTTTGTATTTAAATCTATTAATTGCGTGGTCCTCTATTTCTCCCTTCCTTTGGAGCCTCTGGTTACTTAGGCTATTACTTAGGAGCAGGTTATTCATCCTCTTCCTATAATTGATATGATATTTATTTATAAGCCTTTGGAATTTAATTAGTAGTCACATTAGCTGCACCATTTGTTACAACAATTACATCACCAACAGAAATTGTGTAATTTATACCCTTCTATCCATTTGTAAGATTCTCCAATGTTACTTAAACAAAATAAACTTCATTCTTAGCCACAAGATGAGTTGACTTTTCAGAAATTGAAAGAAATGGTTCTTTTAATTCAAGACCTATACCATATCCAAAAGAAATTGGAAACTAAACATTTGTAATATTTATTTCTTAGATCTTCTATTATAGCATAGATAATGCTTCCTTATACACTTAATTTAATGGTGTTCCAACTGTCAACAAACCAACAATTTTAGTCTAAACTTCTATTATTGTGTTATACAATTTCTTTTACACTTCTGTTGGATTAATAAATAATGTTCTTATGCAATTTGTATTATATTCATTCACTTAAGTACCAAGTGAGATAATAATTACATCTGAAGAAAGATACTCTTTATTTGGACCATCAACTTATTAATAATTACCACCACTCTAAATTATTGGAGTATAAGCAAAATCATATAAACCATCTTATAATCCTATGTCTTTTATCACTTTTTGTTTATCATTGTCCAATGATTACTCTACTTTCTTAGCTAAATCTTAATGAGTTATGCGTGTTCCAACATCTATTGAATCTTCTATCTATTTTATGAGCTTCTTGAAAAGACGAGTAGTCAATTGTGATGATTGATTGATGAAGGCTTACTCTTAATCATCCTTTACTGCAAGGACATCACTAATCAATTAACTCGCATCCACAATTTGAGACCATCCTTTATAGTCATACCATTCTGTGGCCAAGGTACCTGCTTGTTGCTCTGTTGTAGGCATTCCCAGCTTGCCATTCCCTAATTTCTAACGAATTTTTTCAAAGCTATCACGATTATCACCAACTTTCTTATAGAAATGTACTTCGTATCTCCCGCCCAATCGCTACTTACTCTCCTCCATCATCTACACTATTCAAAAGTCAAAACAACATAATTACACTTCTTCTCACTTGCCAAATAGAAAATTTGTTTTCTTGTTGCAATGAATACAGTCTCAATCATATCGTATCCAAATAACCACACAAATAAAGCTTTAGTTTTTGGTTTGATTGAGCCATCCTCTTTCCCTGAAAGAATGCATAGAGCTGGAATGTCCTATCTTCTAATTTATCAAAACATACATCATTCAGACGACTAGTCAATAAATCTAAATGCCTTTGAAATACATCTGCTATTATCTTTTTATCCATTATTAAATTAATTTATGTTAATAATTTTCTTATATTGTGCTATTTGATATGCCTCCCCTCTACTATACATTAATATTAATCAATTTTATCAAACCCCTCCCATGAAAAAGCTCCTCACAACACAAAACTCAAAACCACAAAAAAAAATATATAAAAAAAAAACCCGCGAAAATTTTAAATTATTATTCTATAAAGCCCATATCTACCCCCATAAAGATTATCATTCCATATAATATTTTATTCTGCTAACAATCACAATCTGTATCAGTATCAATCAGATCCCGAGGTGTTATTTAATTTATATTAAATCTAATGTTGTTATTATAAAAATAATTAATATGAAAATCAAGATAGTTCATAATAACGAAATCCATCTATTCAAACAATAAAACCCAAATCTCTTGGGAATCAAATAGCATATATAAAAAATATATCCCAACATTGATTCTAACTTCACACTTGCCTATAAAGACACAGAAAATGACTAGATAAGTTTAAGTTGTTAAGAGGATTTGTAAGTTCTCGTTGATGAAGGAATACAATCAATCAAAATCTTTGTGTTAACTTCCAATAAACCTTAAGAACTACCTTAAGGTAAGATGGTTCATCACAGACATACTTGTGATGGATGTTATACTTATCCAATCGTTGGAACAAGATTCAAATGTCTTGAATGTTAAAATTATGACTTATGTGAATAATGTTAGGCTAAAGATATTCACAATCATCATAAGTTCTTTAAGATTAGTACTTAAGAAGAATTAGAATAATTTAGAAAAGAACATTGCCATAAATTTGGACATTGGGGACCAAGAGGATGTGGTTTTAATAGAAATGGACCTCATGGACATGGACATGGACCTCATGGGCATGGACCATTTGGACATGGACATGGACCTTTTGGACATGAAACATTTAAACAATTTAGAGAATTTTTCTAAGATCCTGCTTTTTAAGAAATGAAGCAAACTGTTTGCACTATTGCAAAAGATGTTTTTAATGTAATAAAAACAGAGATTGAGAAGCACAAGAACTCTAAATAAGAAGAATAATCTTAAGAAGAATCTATTGTGAATGATAGCTAAGCAACATAATAAGAAACATAATTAGAAACATAATTAGAAACATAATAAGAAACATAATAGGAAATATAATAAGAAATATAATAAGATACTACTAAATAATAAAATGAGTGTAAAATACAAGTAGAAACAGAAGAAAAAATTAGAGAGTTAATTGAAGTTTTGTAATGTGATGAGAAGTTAGCTAAAGAATACGTTGAATGCTTTAAGGAACTACCACTAAATGAAATTGTTGATATTATATTAGAAAAATAATGATTATCATGATTAATTATTAAATGAGTTATTGTAATTCAATTAACAGTCCTTGCTCTATTTAATCTCCATTATATTCTTGGAATAATCATTGGTAGTGGATTGATGATGTATTTTAACAGAATGAAAATAAACAAATTCTAGTAGATACTAATCTCTAAAAGAAGATTGGAGAAGCTAAAACTGAGGATCCCATTAAGATAACACATTTAGAGTATATAAAATATGAATAATAATTAACTAGTTAATAGTTTCATTTTCAGGAGCATTTATAAAAGATAGAAAATAGGAGTTCTTCTAAATTACTTAGATTCAATGATAGATCTGAAAATAATATAGAAGATGAAAAGAAACCATAAGAAACATAGGAGAAAGAAGATAAATAGTTAAAGGAAAGAACTAGATAGAAAGTAAATTATAGTGTATGAAATAAACTCTAATTTAAGGTAGAGGACTCTTTTTCAAATGATTTTAACATTAAACCATGCTAGTGTTCCAAAACAAAGTGTCTTTAGTTTTATTGTTCATGTTTTCATAATAGGAAACTTTGTTCTATTAAATGTAAATGCAAAAGTTGTTTTAATGATGGGAACCATAAAGTAGAAATGGTGAAAGCGATATAGAAAGTCAAATTAAAGGAACATAGAGTATCACAATGTGATTTAGATTCATTTGACACAAGACAAGTTTGCGGTTGTAAATGCAAAAAAAGTCATAGTTAAAAGGGATACTGTGAGTGTTTCATTAGAGGAAAGAAATGTACATTACAATGCAAATGTTGTGAATGTCATAATAAAAAACAAATGACTTAAGGAAAGAAGAGAATCAAAAAAAATTGATAAATAGAAAATATTATATATATACTAATGATGAAAGATTAAGATGTATTAGAATTTCATGATTACAAATAATCAGTTCTACTTAAGATGATACGAATCTATTAAGAAATATATAATGATTGTGATGGAGATAGAATTATTGTGGATGCTTTCAATACAAAAATCACAAAGTAAGTTTTAGACAATTTCATAATGGATCAGAACTATGAGTTGAGCATTGAAATTGTTATTTTCTATCTAAACTACATAATAAAATATAATTAGATAACTTAAAAGATAGCACCTTACTTTTTGATTATAACAAGTGAAGATTACAATGTATATTATAATTCAAATAATACAAGCCATCTTTTGGGAATGTCATATTGTATGATGGTTTATTGATCAATTAAATAACTCTGGCTTAATTCAAGTATGATGGTAATAAATAAAATGCTCCAATTGTAATTTTGATGAGATGTAAAAATAAATGGAATATGATAATTTTGGAATTATAACCTTGGATTATTGATTTTAGATGTGACAAAAACACTAGTTTTAATGCAATTTCTATATTTGCTACTTAATTCATTTTAGATACATTTGGAATATAGATAAAGAATTTCAATGATTTTATGTTGGATTATGAATAACCAGGAGATTAGGGTGATTTGATTATATATGCAATTTATAAAGTGTTTGTAATGAATTTAGATTTAATGGGAGATACAATTCTAACAAAGAATGATTATACTACAGCAAAGCGTAAATTATTATGGTTGACATTATCACATATGAAAGAAAGGAGGAAAGAAGATGATGATGCTGAATTTACAAGAAGATTAGTAAAGAAATAGAGAGAAGAAATGTAAAAGTAATTGGAAGAAGAAGAAGAAAGAAAGAAATAAATAAAAAACTAATTATCTGAAAAAAGAATGTAAGTTTATGGATTCTTACATGCAGTAGAATAACCTTAAGAAATAAAAAAGGTTGAAGAAACTGCTGAATAGATTTTATTAAAGAGATAATTGGCTTAATTTAATGTGACCAGACCAAGAAATTAGATTGAAGCATATCTTACAAAAATGAGAGTGAAAGAACCATTTGAATTTTAATATCCTGAACCTTAAAAATATGAGATTCCTAAAAAAGATCCTAAGGGCAAAGTAAAGAATTTTGTTTATGAAGTTGAATGGCCAAAAGTAAATCCTGGGGTTCAATAAATGATAACTCCTGCCTCATTTTGTGTTGCATAAATCTTTTCGGATAATACTTTATAATTTGAATAACCAAAATTAGAGAAAATTTATGATTATGAGATTTTGGAATAATTAGAAAAATAAAAACAACAACAATAATACTAAATGTAAGTTGTCAAAAAAAATGCTTCTTATTTTGGTTAAATTGGATCAAGAGTATTTGATAATACTGATTATACAAATGGAGTAGTAATTCCTGTCGGAAGAAAAATTGTGAAGGAAGTAGATAGAGTAGAAAGTAAAACGAAAAGATTAAACAAAATGCAAAGGGTAGATAGATGTATTGAATAATTAGAAGATGAATTATTTTTAAATTCTTGAAATAATTATATAATGAACGATTCGAAAGGACCTAAAATAATGAGTTCTCATTCATTCAATAGTATAAAGAATGAAGACCCTAAAAAGGCAGAAGTGATTGATGAACAATCATTATAAACTACACAAAAGAGAGGATAACCAAAAATCAATATTAGTCGTTTGCCTCCAGCATTTGCAAATAAAAAGTATTAACTATGGTGTAATTCAGACTATAAAAGAAATAGATAGAACCTTTAGCATAGAAGAAAGAGCAGAAACAATAAGTACAACAGAATCTACAGAACATAGAAGCAATACAAGAGTACAAGTAGGTGAGCCAAATGTTAAGTCCCTTGAAGGCATTAATTATAAATCAAACTCTAGCGCGAACACAATTAGCAATCCAAGAATCCATTAGCACCTTTTCGTTAGTTCATGAAAGACCAAAAGAAAATACATGAGGAATTGGGCCTTAGCATTAGTACTCTTGTCCAAGGTTAGATGCGTATAGAAGACATGATTACTACTGGCACATTACGATGTTAATATCAATTCTATATTAATAGCCTATGGTGATCAGAGTCCTGTCAAAAAAATGCTACATGCTCCAACAATGAAACTCTATGTTGTAAAAGAAGTAATTCTCCACTTTGACATCTAGGAACCTTTGCATAACAAGGAAATTCGTAAAAACTTAAAAGACTGGATCTCCTTTTGGTAGAACAAATTTGCCAATTCAAATTTACATGTTCAAGTCTACGCTACTTTTTGGAACACACCTGAAGGTTATGTATCTATTGTTATGGAATATATGAATGGTGGTTCGTTATAAGTGAATATTAAATCTCATTCTTAGAATCTTCTTGAAAGTATGGGTTTCCTACCAGAAAGAAGTATCAAGTAGCTTGTACCACCTATACTCTAAGGATTATAAAAAATTCATTAATAAGGAGCCTAATGTCATGGCGCTCTTGGACCATCACAAATACTTTTCCTAAGAGATGGCACTGTTAAATTAGGTCAAGGTTTGCAATATAGAGTTCAAGTCCAAGGAAATCAACTATTTAATTCTTACATTCTTGGTAAACCTAAAGATGTTCAAAGGTATTTTATTTCAACTAAGTAGTCTTTATGATCCAACAATTCTAGAAACACCTTCCCTATGGAGCAAAGCATCAAGTGAAAAAGTCCATTTTCCTGCCCAGGAAGATTTTATTCTAGAACGAGCCAATGATATTTGGAAATTAGGTTGGTTAGTTTTAAATTGTGCTATCGGAACACTTGAATTTCATCCTAAAGCCTAATAAATCTATGAAGGATCAAGAATCATTATTGAAGAAATTGCAAAATATACTGATCATCTCAAAGATACTTGTTGTCTACTTCATAGTGAATCTAAAGTCATTTCATTAGTTGAATAAAATCAAAAGATAGTATCTGAACCTACCAAAATCACAATACTAGAATTACTACCATCTGATAAGTTTAGTCCAGAATTTATCTAATTTTTATGTTCAACACTTAAAATCGATCCAAGATAAAGACAATACACTGAATAATTATTACAACATCCTTGGCTAGTAAGTGGTAAAGATCCAAAAGGTAGGCTCTTATTTTATTCAAATAGGACCCAATGTATAACTAAAAGAGCTACTTAATATCTCTAATGCTTGGAATGCATTTCTGCCAGAAGAATTTTAGGGTTAAGGAGCCTAAAAATTGGAAAGACTCTGTGATGCTCTATACCTAGTCTTGCAAAATTCAGAACGACCAACTGTCAATAAGTACCTCAACTATTTTTTCATCATTTAGGATGTAATTATAAGAAAACAGCCCTATTATTAAAGAGTTATCCTATGATATGGGTCTTAATGCAAAAGCTGTAAGTGATCGAATTATGTCAATTTTCCAATCCTTAATCTGATCTGGCATTACACTATTATCTATATATTCCTAATTATTAGCGTTATTAAAAATATATAATATAAATTAATAATATTTTATCATTAATTTCTAATTAGATATATATAATGCTTATAATTTTGATATCAGTTTTCAACTTATACTTATTGATATTAATATTAATCATGATTTATTCTATACCCAAGAGGATATATACTCCATATTGATACATACATACTTATCTATTATTCAAAGAGAATCTTTGACATTTTATCTTTCACTTATTATTCATTGTTTATAATAATCCATTATTTTAATAAACCTAATGGAACGACGGTCTGAAGCTATTTTCATGAAAGAAAAGTATTTTGTTTATGATAGAGACGCTATCTAAGATCCGTTGGCAAATAGTATTGACTAATATTTTAAGAGGACCAAAAAAAGAATCTATGCTTTTGCCATAGTGAGTACGCTTTTCAATTCAAATTCAGGCTTTTTTTTCCTGTTACTTTTAATACCATCCATCATACTACAACAAGATTTGTTAGAACTCATTGTTTTACCATAAAAAGGTGTAACATTTGTTGTCACCAAAACCTTGGATGCTCCAATCACTTTCGAGATTATCTCTGCTCAGTCTTACTCCATATAGGATCTTCAACTTTATTTAGATGGCCATGCAATTGAACACTTTACAATATATTAAGAATTGATATCAAACTCAACACATACAATCACTAGCAATAAATCCTTTTAATTTAGTATTAATTTAATGATCGTAGCAGTTAGATTGATATCCTAGTTTACCTATATCCCTGATACCTACCTTATTATTTAAATAATTATGTTCGTTCTATCTTTCCTGTATTTAATTTAAGAACTCTTACGCAAATAGACATTTTGATTAGATATCCTATCATATGTACTTTCTAAATAGCAAATTTTAATAGTCTATTCTACATAATTATAAATATGTTAACTATCATTTAAAATTATCCTCAAAGGTTATATTAAATTCTATAATTCTTTGACAATTATAATCAATAAATCTAATGTATGAATTTTACACAGAATATAAAAGAATTATTCTATATTCAAAACGATTATAAATCAGTCCAAAAATATATTTAATTCTACATATCATAAATCTAAATGACATCTAAACTCCCAATAAATCTAGATCATAATAAATCCTTTGAAAACCCTAAAATATCAACCCTATTTGAGTAACCTTTTAGACGAAAATCTTGTTACTGCAAATAATGTGGAAATCTAAGTCATTTTTAATTGCAACATTCTAATTTGCCGACCCTAAAAGAAATATTATTTAGTAAATAACAGTAAATCAAAAGAAAGTAGAGTTATGGAGACGAGATTAAGACTGAAATACCAAGTGAATTTAGTTTAATTGAAAGTGATAATGGAAGACGAATGAGGTAAACATTTAGGTCAATTTCAATAATTAACATATAAATGTAAGAATCTCAAAAATAGAAATAAATTTGTCCAGAAAAAAGCAATAAAACAAAAAGAAAAAGCTGTGAATGTAGTGAATGTGGAAAACTTAATACATTTTAAATAAAACATAAAGAATTATCTATTCTTAGAAAAGACAGAAAGATTAAAGAGTTTAAAATCAAAAGACAACGATAATTCTAAAAATATGGGTCTGCTGATTTTTAAATAAACAAGAAACTAATTTAAAAATCTATAATCTCTTCTCCTAATAGTTAAAGATCATTTTAGGTGAAATAAATTAATGAAATGAGAAGAACCAAAGATATTAATAAACTAGTAAATAATCGCATATCAACAAGAGACTTAGAACAGCCTAAATAAATTTAAAATAAACTATCAATAATTAATTCATGTCGATAATTAGATTCTCCATAAATTCTGTAACATTAATTTCAAAGACAAAATACTTATAAACCAGCCATGTTGTTATCTAATATAAAATGGAAGATTTAATGATATATGCTTCATATACTTTGTTTTAAGATTATAAAATTATGGTTTACTTTATAAATTATTACATCAGAATAATATTATAAAACAGATTGATAAAATATATTAATAAAATTATTGTTATAATAATCATCAATTTTGTAGTGTACCTTTAACTTGAGTAATTCTTTCAAATTTCTTATGATTTTCTACTTTGATTTTAGTATAATTTTCATCTCTAACAGACTTAGTGGATAGGTGTATTGGAGCATCACTTAAATTGAATAATTGAATTTACATAAATTTGGTTTGCTTTCTATTTTCTATTTGTTATAGTTTCTTTGAGAGTATCAAGTTGGAAGCGGTAATTCTTGTAAGGACTTCTTTTTATTTGAAATTCTAACTATTTTAAACTTTTTTATTGGCATCCTTTTCTTGATTAGGAAGTTATATTTTACATCTTTATAAAACTTCTTCAACTTGATCAGGGAATTTGTTATTTCGGTGCTCAATTTATTCAACTGACTTTTTATGTTTGGCATATTATTGTTCCCATTATCTGGTTTAGAATTAATTATTATTCATTAATTAATAATAATTCTTATGCTAATCGAATAGAAATGAGATAGATTTCCTAATTTTATGGTATTAACAATAAATAATATAAATTAATGAATTCCAACAATAATTATAACAATGACAGTTCAAGTGAAGATGATCTTTAAGTGTATGAGACACTCACAAAACTGGCACCCCCTAATGAATTATTACCTCGTAAATTAACAATTGACATAGATGTTAAATCATTATATCCTCTCAAGTAATATAATTTTTCAACTTTTTAGACCACTTCCTCAATTTTGTAAAACTTATACTACATTTTTTGAGGAATCCTTATAACGTGAATGCTTAATTCCTGACATTTAAGTGACTGATGAGAATAGGACACTCCTAGATTATTATGAAGAGAATAAACAGAATTTAGTATACAAACGATTCGATCAGTTGGATTTAGGCAAAAGGACTTCAAATGACAGAACATATTTTGCAAGTCTCTTAGCCAATTTTAAGAGGTATGGACGATTCTAAATGAAGAACATAACCAAGAGTCTTCTTCAGAGGAGAAGCACTTTTTGATTAAAAATTAACACCTTGTCCTTCAGATTAAATATAATTTGATTCCAATTTTGAATCAGGCAATCTATTTTGTGCATTCAAAAAAGCAGAAAATGTATATGATCTCATAATTCAAAATGATATTAATACAAGAGGCAATACATAATGGTTTTTTTTTAGCATAACTGGAGCCAAAGCAGGTTAAACAATTTAATTTAACATCATCAATCATGTATTTTAATCAGTAAATAATTTTAGCTCAAAACAGGGAGTCTTTTTAATGAAGGTCTACAACCAGCTGTTTATTCTGTAAAAGAAAATCAATTAGTAGGCACTGAATGGTGTAGAGATGGATTTAACATAAGTTATTTCAAGAGTATATTCATGAAAGAATATCCACTGTCTTTGAAGAAGAAATATTATCAATTAAGATTTCACTACACATTTAAGCACTAAGGAGACAAGGTTTACTTTGCTCACTCCTTTCCTTATACATATACAAATCTATTAGAATTTTTGAATACATAATTAGAAGATCAAGAAAGAAATTAGTAATATTAAATTTTAAATTTTCAGATACTTATCTCGAAAAGTATTGTGTACAACTCTTGGTGGAAATACATGTGAAGTCCTGACTATTACTTCTAATTCGTTGTAGAAGAGGGCTTTTAGAAAAGGCGTAGTATTTTTAGCCAGATAACATCCAGGAGAACCTTAAGCATCCTATGTAATGCAAGGAATTATAGATTTTTTAACTTCTAATAATCCATAGGCAGAGTATTTGAGGTAGAATTGCATTTTCAAAATCTTCCCTATGATGAATTCTGATGGTGTAGTTAATGGAAATTATAGATGTGGTCTTGAAGGAGGTGATTTAAATAGAAGATGGAAGAAACCTAATAAATATTTACATCCCAGTGTTTATTATGCAAAAAAATATGTAAAAGGATTTAGTAAAGAAAGGCAAATATTACTAGTAGTTGATTTACATGGTCATTCAAGAAAGTAATAAGGATTATTATTTTTAGACAATCATCATTTGTGTATGGTTGTGCTTATTCTTCTTAAGTTAAAACTATTGAAAGAGTGTTTGCACTTTTGATGTCAAAGGTAAATCCTTTTATGGATTATTCCTCTTGTACATTTAGAGTAGAGAATGCTAAAGATAAAACAGCTAGGATTCAACTATGGAGAGAACTTAAAATTAATTGGGTTTATACTTATGAATGTAGTTTCTATGGCCAATAGAAAAAACATTATTAAATAAAGGATTATTTGAATTGTGGTGTCAGTATATGCAATGCCTTGTCTCAAATAGTTAAGGATACTACTAAAGAATTTACTAATTAAGCTAATTAACCAGATATTTAGTAATAGATGTTGGAAGAATTGGGAAAAATGCCTTAGACTGATGATTAAGATATAGGATCAGATTCAAGTCAATCTGACGCAGAATTATCAGATGATGAATTGGTTTAATTATTTTAGCCTAAGACCTATTCAATCAAATAGAAAAATCATTTAAAATAATAGGAAACAAATAAAAAAAAACCATAATAACCAAATAGTAATTTAAAATCAACAATAGCATCCCTAAAAGGATCAATCTTGTAGGAGTCCCCCTCTAAGAATTCAGAACCAAAACCACCAATGAGTAGCCAAAAGCCAAAGAATCCTTTGTATCGAATTCAAGCGCCATTGAGAGTACGATAATTAGACTAAGTTAAATAACCAGAGACACCCCTAATGGTTGACAAATCGGTTTAGACTGATGATTGGATGTATCGTTAGTGGCTGATTCAGATGGGAAAGCTAAAGAAATAACAAGAGTTCCAGAGTTATACACCAACTCGAAATATTTACAAGTCATCATCTCAATCAGTGACTAGATTTATTGTCAAGAATTCCACGATGAAGAATGATCGAGGCCGAGTCGACTCCATATCCCTTATGGCATCTGGTTTATAAAATAAACTAAGTAATAAGTAGTTAACAAATAAGTTTCTTCTAGTCAATAGCGCTAAATGATGAGATACTCTGGTAGTAATTTTATGTCTTGAAATTATTATTTATTAAATTATAATTCTATTCTGCATTCCAAACATCCTTGAAAACATAATTATCTATCTATTTAGAATTTTATTTATAAAATGGTATTAATAACAATTTATAAAATGTAAATGTCTGACCGTCTTTTAGATTTCTCTATTTCATAAGATTCTCTTACATTAATTCACACAAGAAATAGACATTATACACATATTATGGGAAGCATAATACTAAATTCTATCACTCTCTTAGCATTCAGTATAATCTAAGGATACATATTAAGAAGTCATTAAGATTGGGATGCTATTGCAGTATTGATTGTTGCATGTTTATTATCATCTTTATTTTGAGGCATTACAATTATTTTAGAAGGACTTAGTTTGTTATAAGTATTCCATATGTAAACAGATAAATTAATAATAACTACCTCTGTGTAAATATTATTTTAAGTATTATTTTAGTATAATTGTAACTGAGACATTAATCTTAGGAATATCAATCTTTTAGACTACTACAGAAGAATTTGAACAAGATTAAAAATTTGAAATTATTGTTTAAGTTATTGCAATAATTTTATTTTTTATAATAGCCATTATAAAATTAATTTTGGTTATTTAATTAAAAAAGGTGTTAGATTTGACAAGAGCAACTAATTAAATCAAAGAAGGAATGAAGAGTAAATAAGCTTATGAAAATTTCTCTAAAACTTTGAGGTGAATAAATTTTAATATTTATTTTATCTACTTTTTAATTAAAATTTGAAGAAGTTGTATAATTTAATTATAAATTATTATTATGATATTAATATGTGTATAATATCATTCTAAATGGGCCCATAAATCTTCAAGATATGGCAATTTTCTTCCCCACATAAAGGAACAATGACCAGCATCATAAAATTTAAGTTCTTTATTTGGTGCATTTATTAATGCTGAGAATAAATGATTCACATCTTTAGGTGCAGCTAATAAATCATCATATCCAGCAATATAGAATATCCTAATTATATAATACATAAGAATTACTTGACATCAATATTAGATAAATCATAGATAGGAGCTTTCTTTGTTCCATATCTCTTCAAATTTTCCTTGTCTCCATAATCATATCTCTTGAATTCTCCAGTTCTAGTGAATTATTACCAATGTTTAAGATTCTTTACACTTGTACCAGCAGGAGAATGTCCAGCCAATACATCATAACGTTCATAGTTATCTAAAATTGGATCTGCTGATACAAATGATCCAATCAAATCTCCACAAAGATTCTCCATTATACCACAAACTACTCTGCCTACTTCAGATGTAAGGAATGAGTCTCCAGGCATAAATTCATGTAATCCAAATGTTGCCAAAACTTCCAAGAAATTAGTATCAAGCAAACGAACTAAGGGAGAATATTTGGTTGTAACCCAAGCAACAGGTCCCATTCCAATAAATTATATCAAATTGTCTCTGACAATACTTTATTTGAAAAGAGATAAATGAATATGCATTTAGGCTGTTCCTTAAGAATGTCCAATGTATTAAATTTTTTGGCCAGTCTTATTGACAATGTATTTAAATCCTGCAGGAAGATCGTAGATAGCGAAATCTTCTAAAGTGAAATCCCAGAATGCCCAAAAGAAGGGATTCTTTTTAACATGAGCTCTGCCATGTTTATTTCCTCTATTGTTACCTAAAATGAATATTAAATCTAAAATACCAAGCCATACATCATAACCTTTATTGGCAATAAGGAAGGCAGGTGCTTTATCTTCATCGTTAATAATGAATGTATCACTACTATCTAAGAGTCCATGTTGGAGAAGAACAACTTTTTTTCCTGAAACCATTTTTGTTCCCTTAGCTTAGACTCTAAAATATGTTAGAAGATAGCCATCCTCTGTTTGGATAACATGTTCTTCTACAGGGTAATTGAAGTATTTGCAATACTTAACAAAGTTCATGTTACCCTCAGGATGTATTGTGCTCAATGCAAGATACGGTAGCAATAATAAAATAATCTTCATTAATAATATTATTCAATTGCGTTCCCTCACTAAGTAATCTTTAATAAGTTCATTCATTTTCAAAAATAGCAAGATCACATCCCAATATATAATCACACTTCCAGATACTTCATCTGCTTAATTAACATCATATTGATCTCCTGAACTAATAATACATATTAAATTTATACTTAACATTTGTGTAAGTGTCATAAATCAGAAGGAAAGCTAAAAGGAAAGCAAAGAGTGAAACAGTAGATAACCAGAAGAGGGAAACCTCAGTAAAGATTGTAAAGATTTCAAATATTAAAAGGATACTAGCTGAAATAAATAATATTGATCCCTAATAAGTGAGTCTTCTTTTGACTGTCAATGAATACATAAACAAGAAAAACACCATGCCTATATATATTAATTTGTATTTGGATACTTGCAAGACTGCTAAAAACTAAAAGACCAATTACTGAGTCTCCCAAAGCTACTAATGTACCACACACTATTGAAATAGAGAGAGTGAAGGTGACAAACACAACCCAATTCCATGGAAATACTGCAACATCCTTTCTAAATATTAAGGCAATTGTAGCAGTGCCTAGTGAAATGAATAGACATAACCAAAATAGCCAAGGCTTACCTTCTAAGTATGAATCTAGAGAAGGTGAAGCATATACCCAATATATAAATAATGCTATCGCATTAATTCAAATAGTGTACATATAACGATCATTTGAATTAAGAGGTATTAGTATAATTTTCTTGAATATACCACTCTTGAATTGAATTGATTTTCAAAATTACATACTTCCCCCACTACATTTTGTTGTATTTATGATGTCTTTCCAGCATACTCCAATTGACTTTGAAACATAATAAATTATATATATTTATGTAATATATCAATTTTTTTTGTAAACAATGTAACTACTCCTAAATATGAACAGAATCTCTTCATCATTAATGCGTAACACTTTATTAGGAGTATCACAATTAAACACTCTTCTTTTCTTATTTATTAAATCGTATAACACAACTTTTTCACCAAACAAAACAACTTAAGGAGTGTCATTTAATAGATCCATAGAAACCATCTTTGTTACATTAAAGTCAATTTCATAAGTAGATTTGATCTATCCAAATTCAACATCCCATATATTGAGAGTTTAAGATGTTAATGTGATCAAATAATTAGCATTTTATGAAGAACACCAACAAAATTACAAAATTTTCTGATCATCTGTAATTTCGAATACATACTCATCATTTTATAAGGTCCATATCTTTATAATATTTAAAGTGCTTGAAAATGATGCTAATAAGGTTTTTCTTTTATTAAATTCAATTAAAGTTGTTTCTAATTCTGCTTTTAATTATAATTATGGTTTATCAATATCTATCTACATTAAATTTATATAATAATTAAGATCCATTACAATAAAATGATCAAAATGTCTCCATTCAAAATGAATCACATTTTCTAAATACTTTAAAGTTTAACATTTATATATATCCACTATCTAAAATATATCAATTAAAATATATACTTCTATATCCTTCTCAAAAATTAGAGCAACTACATTAGGCCAATTAAGATTCCAATGAAAATCTAATAATTTGCTTGCATTTTTGATGTTGAACATTTTAATAATTTGAATTGTTGTGTCTATCACTTTTGCAGCCCCATTTTCATACACAATTAACATATTATTGCCGTTTGATCTATCAAATTTCATTAATTTGACTCTAGAAAAACTTTCACCTACAACTGTTGGCATTATTTGTATTATTTAATTGTTTTAGATCAATTTTATACAATTTAGTTGATATATTGCCAAAATGTTTTTTTATGCATTCCAATCACTCAATAAGATTTCATCTTGTAATTGTATTATATCCTATTATAATTCAATATTCAAATCCATTGTTTATCCATTACGTGATACAAATTCCTAACTTCTCATTAATGCATTCTGAATCATTATTTCACGATCTCGTCTTTCTTATTTCTCAGCCAATTGTTTTTTCTCTGTGAATTAACATACATGTTTTTATATTAGTTATTATGGTACTTTGCATTCATAATATTAATTAATCTATATATGATCTTGCAATTGTTAAAATAACAAAGCCTTCTCCAATAAGTTAATCAATTGACCTGGTTTAACATCATCACGATAAAGTAATTAATCTATTTTCACTTCATTAATCAAAGCAAAAGCACTATGTGAATAACCTTATTCTAAAAAGTAGGTATAAATTAGATAATTAAGTTCTTCTGTCTTAATTACAATCATTAATAAATAAAATAAAATTCATTTTTTCTTTGCTATCTCATGTAATATCTCTCTTCTAGTTACTGGATTCTCTCTATCATAATCAGTATTGAAATATTCCTCTGCCTCATAATAATTTTAGACTTCATCCTTTTATTCAAGTGGAAATAAAACACTAGAAATGTCTTCCATTGGTAGTAAAATGTACACTACTCCAATTATAATGATAATAAAATCTTACCATTTGACTTCCCCAAATAATATACTCGAAACTACAGTATTACCTATCCCTGTAAAAATTATAATCAATTCCAACATTTCTATCATCTCTATACTCAAATGTTTTGATAATGATTCTTTGATTGTTCTTCTCCTTAGAACATTATATTTATCAACAAAATAGTACAATGTTAAACCCATTATACTAAACAATATTCCTAAAGGTATTATATCTCCATAAAAAAATGTGAACCACATTGTCTTCATTATGTCACCATATCTTTTGGCCTAGGAATAATCAGGCATTTCCATAATTTCATTTGCTTCTTATTAAGTCAATACACAATTCTTTACATTTTTCTATTACTTCTATCTTTGATAATCCTTTTAAATACTCCAAGGATCCACAAACCAAACTATAGGTGGAATAAATGCATTAAGCAAAAACACATTAGATTCATTATAAATAAAACCACCTTTTCCAATTACATTTCCTGTCAAATAGAAATCTATTACTAATGATATTAGAGCAGTATTAATAAACAAAGCAACTGATTATTTTCTAGCAAAACTAATATTAAATTTAGTTTTATTTGATATTTTCTCTAAATCTACTATTAAATGATACACTTTTCCAATTACAAACTTATTAAAGAATACAACAGTCCAAGAAATTGATTAACTTGTAACAAATGCTATAGTCTAAGTTAATGAATCCTTAATACCCTTTTTTTCTTATACTTCAACTTACTCATTCATTCTTTCTGCCAATTCACTCAAAAACCATATCAAAAAGAAACAACCAGCCATAAAACTTATAGATATTGACCATGCAATAACACGTGCTTTAACCTTCTATCCAGTTTAGATATGAATAAATTCCCAATCAACATCATTAGGTTCTGGTGCTTCTTCTACATATAATTTATGTCCCTCAAAAATCAAACCCTTTTCTTTTGCATCTCCTGTCAATCCATTATTAAAAAATGCCTTCATTCTCTCCCATGATGTATGAGGATTATTTTACAATACTAACTATTTCATTTCTTCAGTTAAAAACTTATAAATGCTATTCCTGCAAAT
>JPFL01000494.1:0-37716 GCA_000733385.1 Paramecium biaurelia
CCAAAAGGACTTTAACGAAGATTTGGAATTAGTTATTGCTTTTCAAGGAGTTTTGAATTTTGCTGTAGGTTCTTTTAAACCTTTTTGTATTTAAGTCAAGAGATGGTGTTTCTATTGTGCTCAACAATTAAAGGACATTCTATCAATAGCACCGAGAGCATCATTATGTTCAACAACTTCAGCTTCAAAGGTTTCATGATCATTTGCTCTTTTGACTGTAGCATCTTAAAGTACTCTTCTGTTTTAGGCAATGTTTTCTTATAATTATTCAAGTTAGGCAGCAAATCTATCTCTTTATGGGATGAGAACGTTATCATAGAAATCATGAGCGTTGAAGAGTTCTAAAAACCGTCTAATTATATTATACCTCTTTCCTTGTCTTGAATTTCTTATTCAAGTCTAGAAACTTCTCTGTTGTGAACGTCTGTTCTTCTGTTGAATTCATGATGGACTCCAGCTAATTCCTCTTCTAATTCACCAACCTTAAAAATTAGTTACGATAAATAGTTACGAGTTTTTCAATTTCGCTGTTGAGTTCAGAAAGAATACCTCCTGTTTACATATGAAGTTCGGCATAGTTCAAAATGAACTTACCCCAGCCAGATGCATGAATTTGAGCAAGAGCCTTTTAGTCACGATTTGTCCAGACGGATGATTAGACATTGATGGCTGTTGCACCGAGCACTAACAATACACAAAGAGTTAGTTTTAACATTAATTGTAATTATTATTGACATACGTCCGAGGATTTATTTGTGCTAAAAAATGGAAAAACGAATATTTATTTTCATATATAATATTAATTATTATATTATTTTTTAATGTTCGCTCCTTCAAAATATGATCAATCTACTTATTAAATGATTGAATATCTTTTGTTTTTCATTTGATCTGTTGAGATCTTATTAAAATTATCAATTTGCAAATTGTTATAAAACAATAAAATTAAGAATAGCTTGATTTTATTATTAAAATAATTTTGTGAATTCTTTTTCAAAACTAAATTCAAATAGAATCTTACTCATTTAATATTATTTGATAAAAGAATTTTATTTAAATAAGAATTTTAAATCTTAAATTAAGTATCCATATACTAGTTTTCATAACACTACTTCTATTATTATCAAATTTTGTATAATGATATAAAAATTGAATTTACAAAATGTGGAAGTATCAATTTATTTAAAGTTTAATTCTAAACTTATTCATCTTTGTTCTTTGTGTCTCTTTTATTTTATCGTAATTACAATTATTCAGTTATGTTAATCCTAATGAAAATGACTACCTTTCATATAATATAATTTCTTATAGAATTTATTGTTCTTTCTCCTATTATTTGTTTTGTTATTTGTTCAACAAAATTAGCAATTAATAAGAAAATTTAATAAATCAAATAAAACAAGGTGTTGTTATGTAATAAATTATCTTAATATTTAGGATATAGTCATTTGCGAAAATAGAATATTTTAGGTTAATTCATATTGAATTTTAACTTTTGAGGTATGTTTAGACACAAAATAGAAAAAAATTAAACTTTCTCAATATATATCTGTTTTTATTTAGATTGCATAATCAGATATTAATTGTACAAATTAATTTAAATGAATTTACAGGCTATCAAAGAAGCAGCGCAATAAATGTATGAATTTCAATTTACCCCAGCAAGGATAAGCTTACCAAATCTCCTTTGGAGTAGACATTATCCGAAGCAACATCTAACGAGAATTGGAATACTCCTACTAAATTGCTATAAGAAGTAGCAGAGGCATCATATGGATAGTAAGAATGTTTTATTAAATAATTTTAGTACATCTTGTGATACTATAATGAAATTCATTTGGAAACGTCTTGATTCAGATAATAGAGAATGGCGTCGAATTTTGAAAGTATGATTCCTGTTTAAAATAATACTAGACTTTAAATATGATTGAGTATTTGACAAAGAATGGTGCACCTCGTTGTGTAGGAGAATTTAGAGACAATATATATAAAATCAGAAGCTTCTCAGATTTCTTTTTAGTTGAACAAGGTTCCGACAAGGGTCTTTCAAGTAATTAAATGAATAATGTTTAGTTCGTGATAAGACAAAACAATTAGTAGAATTGTTAAGCAACGAAAAATTGATTGAAGAAGAAAGAGAGAGTGCTAAAAAGATACGAGAACGATTGGCAGGTAAAAGTAAACTTAAATATTAGCTGCTGGGGGTGTTGGAGCTATTGGAAGTAACACATCTTATTAAGGTTATGGAAGTAGTTCATATGAAAGTAATAAGCCAAAATAAGGATAAGAGTCCAATTAATCATAATCAACAAGTTATTGTATATATTCAATTTCTATACAGCAGAAAATAATGGTGGGTTAGAGAGTGGAAGTGGTTTGGATAAGTATAGAGGTACTACTAATACAAATAATAATAACAATAAAACTAACACTAATAATAATAATGTTAATTTAGGTTGTAATGGAATATCATGGACAACTCCTTAATAATAGACAACTCTTTAATAATAGACACCTTCTCAATAGCAAACAACAGCCGCGCCATTTTCAGAACCTGTAATGAGATTAGCTAAACCTGGAGAAAGATGGGATGTTCCAGGACCTAAACCACAATAATAATAATAATAATAATAACAATAATAATAATAGTAATAAACATAAGAAAAAAATCTATTAGATATATTTGATACTCCATAACAAATTCCTTAATAATAACCATAAATTTCTCCACCTTTACAACCACCTCCATCTCAATTGTCAAACAATCAAAATAATGAATGGGGGTAATTTTAAACAGCAACTCCTGTCATTAATACAATTCCATAAACTTAAAATTAATAAAAGGTATAAACAAATTTATTACCTAATGATATTTTTACACAAGCAGTATCTTAACAACAATAATAAGCACCTATTCTTTTTGGAGAATACATTCCTCCTTAACAAAAAAATTAATAACCATATTAATAATAGCCTTAATAATTATTATATTAATAAACTTAAGCACAATAAAATCTATATCCATTGTAATACTAATAAAATATATATTAATAACCTAATTTGTACTAAAATTATTAAATGAATAATTAGTAATAGTAATAATAATAATAAAATACCAACTATGCAAAAACATAAGTTCAAACATAATAATCGAATTAAACAAAATAATAACAAGATGAATTTGCTTTTGGTGAATTTGTCTCAGCCACTCAACCAAAAAACACAAATACGAATTAAACTGATTTATTAGGCATGCTTGATTTGAAAAAAGAAAAATAAGAATTAGAATATAAAAAATAGATTCCAATAGCTCCTTAATAGAATTCATAAACTTAGTTGTACACATCCTAAGCTGAATTAGATAATTTCTAATTCAATTATTAAAATAAAGCACCAGTTTACGGACAATGTAATAATATATTTAATATATATTAGATTAATACCAATAAAGTAGATGATTTATAATAAACATATATATAATATAATTTGATAACTATTTTATTCATTGTTCCTTAATTTTTCTGTATGAATAAATTCTAGACCCAACACATCTTCAACATTTTGCAAGGGCTCAACTTTCTGAAAGATATACATTATTCATTTAACAAAGAAAAATGAGTTGATTAAATTTATGTTTTCAGCAACAAGACAGCCTATTAAATCTGTAGGCATTAATAATTAATATATTGCTTAACAGAGCCATCAATTGTAAATAGATGCATACAATTAACAACGTTAAATAGAAATATTCTTAGTTATAGAGTGTTGTTAAAAAACAAAAATATCAAAGATTGGATAACAAATAGAATTTATCAATTGAAAGCTTTAATTTTTGAAATATAGGATAATAATTTTAGAAATTATATTTATAGACAGATTAGAATATAATATGATTGATAGAAATATATATTTGTATTTTTTGTTTTTTGTATATCATTCTCTTCTACGATAAAATAATACATAAGCTGCACTTGTAATTAATGTTGAATTAACAGATTCCTCTCTGATAGGTTATACTGAACTGTCATCAAAATTATACCATGTATTGTCATAGTAATTTTTAGAAAAGGCTGTGTAATGTCCACCTCCCAATCCTCCAAAATGATTAGAAATAGCATATAGATCATAATAGATAGGATCATTAATTTCTATTAATTTTAATTAAATTTGATACTTGGATTTTAAGGTTCTTCTGTAGTGAATTCTGATGGTAAGTGATGATTTTATACAAATTCTCTAATGTCAAAATTTTATATTGGAAAATCAATCAAGGTTTCAAGTTTACTTTTGAAAAATTTATTAGAGTTCTTGAACCTCTTTAAATGGAATATCAATATTTTAGGTGTTTTATAGATTTCCATAACTTTAAAAGCACGACTAATAGATTAAAATGGATAATTTACACATGATCTTTGCATTGATTACAATACCATGTATTTTCTTCATCTAATTGTTCAGGTTATTCAGAGAATTTCAAACATTCTCCTAATTTCATTGATTTTTCTGTTGTAGTTTGAACATTAGTAGTTTAGAATGTTGGTATTGAAGGTCCTAAAGGTACGAGACATGTATTGAAAGTTTATTTCTAAGCTAATTATTCATCAGACAAATTTTCTTATTATTTTGCATCATCTACATTATCTTATATTACCTCTTGATCATTTTACTATTTTGGTAATTCTTCAACATCGGATTATTTTCTTTGATGATATTTCAACCAATCATTGTATAACTCATCAACAGAGCTTGCTATTTTAAAACCTCTTTTCCAAACAACAAATACTTCAATTTCTAATTTAGGTTCTTTTTATAAATATTTATCAATTAAAATATCTTGACCATATGCACAAGCACAATCATTGCATTATTTGGCATTACAAAAAGCACATTCAACTTACCAATTTTAATTAGATTTGAATTCTAAATAATAAACTTTGTCTAGTATATTTTCTTCATAATATTCACTCCAATTATTGCCATCATATTTAGGGAGATTTTCAAAAGTAGCTAAGACTCCTATATGAATATCAAAAATGAATCTATGTATATCAATATGTTTAGTCTTGGTTTTATCAAAATAGAAGTTGAAAGCAGGAGTAATTTCCCTTTTCCATTGATACTAAGCATTTTACTTAAAAGATTCATGTATCATGATGCAAGTTTTATTTTCTTTTTCTATATTGAGTTCAGTTTGCAATGCTTTTCTTATATATAACTTTTTGTATTTCAATTTTTTCCTTAAACTAGACATTTTATCATTATCATCTGTATCATCATGTTAGTAAGCAGATGTACAGATATATATCAATTCAGATGGGTTGATATGTTAAATTTTATCTTAAATTTCTGGAGATTGTAATATTTAACCAAGTGTAGGATCTTCAGCTTTATCATAATTATAAATAAGAGTCTAGCAATCCCACAATAAATTTGGATCTATAAATTGAATTTCTAATTTTTTGGTTGTATTTTATGGTATACTAACATTAACCATCAAATATGGGTCAAATGTAATTGATATTTTATTACAATTTGGACATCTCAAAGTACTTTTATATTATCCATAGAGATTGTCAACGATTATGCTATCATTTCTTTACTTAAATTATTCCCAAGATTCTTTAGCAACATCAAAATCAGGTCTGCCATCATAATCTGTTCTCTCCACGTAAGGTTTTTATTTAATACGACATAAATCTTCATTCAATCCATCCAATAAATAAGTAATCAATTCTTAACTGTCATGTTATTGAAATCCTTAGAATTATGGTTAAAATTTTCCAATAGCTCTTTTAAGTGAGAAAGGTGGTATAGGTGTTTTATCAGCATACCACATTCTTCTTAAAAGATGAGCAAATTTGGATGCTAATTCTCCTTTAGTACCCAAAGTATTTAATTCATTCACATCTTATTTATATAGATTAGATAATAAATATTCTCTTATTGGGAATGTATTACCAATACATTAAATTCCTGAATTCATAAAACAAGTATTTCCTAGATTTTTTAATCCAACTTTGCCATCCATAGACTTTTCATTTCTTTAGAGTTTATCCATAGTCTCATCATCAGAATCGGTC
Organism: Paramecium biaurelia; assembly: GCA_000733385.1. Lineage (NCBI taxonomy): Eukaryota > Ciliophora > Oligohymenophorea > Peniculida > Parameciidae > Paramecium > Paramecium biaurelia. Next base: position 6,081 of record JPFL01000494.1, read on the forward strand.
TTTTCACATCTAGGTAGATGATAAGCCTCATCTCTTTTTTTACAATCTTCTGTACAATAACTAACTTTTTTGCAATCACATGGAAACTGTAATACTTTAAAATTATAACATCCTTCACATTTTCCTTCCATCGGGAAATTAGGATGTTTAACAGCCCAATTTTTTTATAATTCTTTGAAATCTCCTAGAATAATTTAACCAGGAGCAATTTAACAATCTTCAATAGTTTGATATTTAATTGGATCCAAATATTCACCATCCTTAAAATCAAATACTACATCTTCATATGTTCCAAGAGACTTAATTTCTTCAGAAATATGCTTTTCAATTTCTGCAATAGTCATTCCTAAGGGAGATTTATATAGTCTGATTCCATCATGTTTAACGAATTCATAACCGCTACTATTAATGATTGAATGATAATTACGTACACTGTTTACAAAGTGCTTGCTAACAATTCAATAAATGAAGATACTTTGCATGTTCGAGCTACATACTAGTCTCCCTTTATGAGTGTCGCTGTTTTTCCTCCATTGAATTTGCGAAGTGAAGAAGGAAACACTGCTCCAAAATTTAAAGGTACAAGATTGACATTCACTTGTTTCTTTCCATTTATTATAGTGGCATCTCGTTCAATGGTTGTTACGTGGAACCTACATTATCATAAATATAATGACTTTTTAGCTATGATTTCCCAAGTTGCCTTATCCAAAATTTCATAATCAACTCCCTCTTAAAGATTTGGCAACATTATTTTATTCCACATATGACTTTGAATAGGATCATACTTAAAGATAGTATTTGGCTTAGACAAAATTAGATCTGAATTCACACAAGAGTAATTGTTTAATGCATGTCCTTTCTCTTCACTCTCTAGCCACTCTTCCAACCATCTGCTCATTTACATCTAATGCTTTACTTCTTCGAAATAATATAGTAGATCATGTCTTAACTTGTATGGAACTCATCAATCCCACGTTTTCTTGACTCTTTGAATTGTACGAATTCACTCATTAAATTAATTAAAATTCAATCTTTACATATAATATCATTCCTAATCTGTTTTATATTATTGTTACTACCTATCAATTTTAATATTATATCATCCATCTCATTTTTATAACTCATAACCAAACATGAAGAATATTTAATATTTTTTGATAAGAATTTAAATGTAAATTGTTATTCTATATATAAATTTTATTATATATTATATATAATACATTTAATATTAATTTATGTAAAACTCAACTTAGTGTATTATATGATTATGTTTGATATCATAAATTGTAATATTTTCTAAATTTATTTATTTATAAACTAATATGAATATTTATTAAATTTAGAAGAATAATTAAGATAATTATTATTAATTATATTATATCCATTTATTTAAAAATAAAATCATTGAATAAATCTAATTGAACACATAAAATTATTAAACTAATGATTGAATCATTAAATCTTAAAAATCTGAATCACTGGTTTTTTTATTTATACTATGTAATGTCTTATAAATTTTATGTGAACACAAAAATTTAAAGGATTTTATTCTCATTTATTTATGATTACATTAATACTTTGATGTATTAAAATAAGTAAAAATGTCAGGATAAGATGATCCAGATTATGAACCAGGTAATGGAAGGAAATTTACTTTCAAAGAATTTAGTTAAGATGCTTTAGAATAATTGGCTATTGCTAAAAACTTTGATAAATTGTATAAATTAGCAGAAAAAGCACCTTAACATACACTAACTTATGATAAACTGAAGTTTAATGATGAAATTTATAGGACAGGAGAGTCTATTCTGATAAATGTCAAAAATTTTGAATTTATAGCAACAATAAAAAAAATAATTAGCATAAAATCTCAAAAAAATGATCAAGAATTACCTTTAGTCATAATCAATTTATATTGTAATAAAGACAAAATTGCATCATAATATTAAGAATAAAAAGAATATATGGGAATGTCTGAATTGTTTTTGACAGAAGAAGAACATGCAATTTTAGTGGATGCAATATAATCTAAAGTTCTTGTGTTAAGTTATGAAGATTATGAATAATATGAATTTAAGGATGCAATATATTTTACTAGAGCATTTTATAATACAAAAAGTGAAGAATTTCTACCTGAAATAAGCAAATGGCCAAAAGTTTGTTATTGTAAAAAACCATAAAATCCTGATTTACCATATGTATTTTGTGATATGTGTAATCAATGGATACATCTTAAATGTGAAGGATTGACAGAAGAATAAGTCTAAAACATAGAATCCTTTATTTGCACATATTGTAAAGGAAAATGAATTTCATATTAAATATATTCAATATATAAAACAGCAATCTTCATTGGGTTTTCTGGGTTGAGATAAGCCATTATTTTAAATAGATAAATATTCTTATTGATCTTTATCATCTTATAAATTAGTAGCATTCTCATTAGTTCTGTCTGATTTTGGTTAAGACAATGTATTATTCAAATTTTATCCTAATAACATTTATTAGAGTATATGATCAATATAAGTATAATCTAGTTAAACTCCAGTATATTATGATATTAATTCTCTAGTTTCTTTGACTTTTAAGAAATAACTGCGTAATTAATTATGCAGTTAATAATCATAATTTGGTTCCTGCTTATTTACTCTTTCGAAAAATTGCATAAATTGGGAAACGGTGATTTCAAACCCTGTTAGTTTTACTATTTGGGTTGATTGATAGATCTACTTTAGTTCTGAGTAAATTGATTTGAGATTCTTGTTTTGATAGAATTCAACAATATTGATGATTGATGGAGAGAGTGAGAGAATCGAAAGTAATTAAAGATGTTTTATATTACCTTTCATCTCCGTTGAATTATTTAATACCTTAATCAATATTCATATAAATTTAATTATTTTGCAAAATTTGTTTATTTGTTAACAATAGGTCTTCTTTCTTTTACAAATTCAAAAGCTGTATCGTAATTCCATTTATTTTTTTTCATTAAATATGCACAAACGATGGCTGGAGAACGATTGATTCCAGCTGCACAATGAACAAATACATTTCCAGGTTAATCAATAAATTTAAAGGTTTCATCAAGATATTCAAGGATAGATTGATTCAATGAATCTTGTATCATGATTTGATGATATTTAAAATCCTCTGGGAATTTTTACTTGAGAAAATCTCCACATATAAGAATATGCGTTATCTAATATTTTTTCATAAGGTTTTTATTTTTTGCAGCAATATAATTTCCTAGGTACAATTTATTGGGTAATATTTCACTAATAGATGAAGAATCATCTTATTTTATTTAATCCTAATGTAATAAAATGATTTACCTCTTAATGTATTTTATCAATTTCATCCTCAAATTTTTCCAAATTTTAAGCTTACTAATTTAAGCAAGATTGACAAACAGGAAGATCTGTGTTTGTTATATTAGATTGTTAAAAACATAGAATGCATAAAGAACTATTGTTCATAATTTATTTATTTTTAATAAATCAATTTCTTTTGCTGATGAATTGGGCGGTGGTTGATAATTTCTCACTGATGTGTTCTTAGAGTCTATCAACGATTTCATTTTAAGAAGCTCTAAAGAAAGATATAAAGAAATATTACCTTTCAGCAGTTTAAGTTTCATAGATTTCTGATTAGACTGCATACCATGCTTATTATCCAGCAAGTCTTTCTTCACTATTTTCTAATTCTAAGGTATGGAATTCGATCCATGATTAAGCATCTTCAATGGTATCCTTTTATTCTTAGATTTAGACTTCTAATTAGGCTTTTCTTTCAACCAATCTAGTGTGTTCATTACTCAAATGAGCACTGAATTCAGCCCAATGTGCAGCTTATCTATCTTCAACGTCCTTTATTATTTGATTTAATAATTACAGTTTTAGTAGCCTTTTCTGAGACTAATTATTATCTGATTTCACTCAATAATTAAGCAATTTTGGTTAAGGCCTTTTAGTTAACACCGTGAGTGGCTAATTCAGTAAGAGCAACAACGACTGGCTAAAGTAGATGATAGGAAAAAAGAATTTACTTATAAGAGTTGGCTGTGTGATGTGTTATCTGTAAGTCTCTTGTGAACTGTTTCATACTTTGATTTGACTTAGACAAATGAGGCACCTAAGCTCAAATGTTAGATGAGTTTGGAAGCCTCATCAATAGCATCGATAACATCATCAATGGCAGCAATCTTAGCAACAAAGGTTTCATGTTATTAATTTCTTGTGGCTTCTTCTCTAGCATAAGTTGCTTCATTTGTTGCAATGTCTTGAATTGTAACTCTAATGTCTTCCTCAGAAACAGCCAAAGCTTCAATTGTGTCATCTCTCAATTAAGTGTTGGATGAGATTTGATTTTCGTGATACAAGATTTCTTTTTCCAAATCTTCAACAATCTATTATATTGTTTAATATTCTTACTCTATTGTTTGTTGTGGTATCAAGTTCAAATGTGTGGTCGTGGTCATTTTAATCTTATTATAATCCAGCAGCAACACCGTTCAATAACATATTAACTTCGTTGGCTGGTGTTTAGGCTTGCAAGTGGGCTTTGATGGCTGACAATACAACATTTCCGAATGGATTGGCATCAATTTAAGCCAAGCTTGCGTGTGTATCTGCAAACTTGGCAGCTGCAAGAGCAAGAACCAATGTCAAGATAGCTAGTTTTTGCATTTATTTATTTAATGTTTTTAAAAACGGATCGAGAAATGCTTATGTATATAATTAATTTATAAATATTTATCCACATTTTCTTATAATATTACTAACATCATCTCACTAATTTTATGTTACTATTTCTTTCATCCATTATCTCTCCTAACCATCTACTTCCTAATAATCTAAAATTGTTTATAATTAAATTATTATTAATCAATCTTCCTTCTTACTCTTGCTATCACTCTACTAAAAATTTATTAATTCCAAATATTCATTCACATTATATAATATTTTCTCTATTATAAGCTTCCATAATCTCTAATTCTCCATTCAATTCACTTAAACTCTACAATACTTTTTGGTAACATAAATTATTTTCTATTGTAAATACAAGGATATACATTAAAAATTAATTTTCAATTCACAATTTGATTAGATTTCTTAAGTATTTTAAGAAAATCATTATTGTAATCAAATTGTAAGTTTTCTAGATTAAAATATTTAGTTCATTAATTATTTTAGAAAGATGTTAATCATAGAAGTCTATTTTTTAGGAATCTTAACTCTTTGATTATGAAATGTTAAATTATTGATATGAATTGTGTCTTCACTAAATAGAAATGTATGTTAAGCGTGATTGATTAAATACTTTTATTTATGAATTAAAATCTTGCAAATATTCAAAAAATAATTTAATTTTTATTATGTCAGCACCATTCTTCACAGTGAAAGTATGAATTACTATGTAATTTAAAAGGACGTACCTGCATAAGATTTCATTCATGCTTATGCTGAATATTTGAAAAAAAATAACAAGATCAAGATTCCAGAATGGGGTTCAATTGTCAAGACTGGACTTGGAAAAGAAACCTCACCAATTGACTAAGATTGGATGTATGTTAGAGCTGCAGCACTTGCTCGTAAAATTTATGTCAGAGGTCACTGGGTATTAATATTTAATTTACAATATTACAGGGTGTTGGAAATCTCACTCATATGTTTGGTTCAGTTAATGATAATGGCAAGCATGAATCAGGATCTGGAAAAGTCATTAGATACTTGCTTTAATAATTGGAAACTATTAAAGTATTAAAGAAGGATAACAAATCTCTCTTGAAAAAGGGATCAAGAATTGTTACCAAAGAAGGATAATAAGACTTAAATAGAATTGCAACTCAAGTTGCCTTAGCAGCCAGAAAATGATTGATATAACAATACATAAGTACATTATATAATAAATAAGGTAATTTTCATATATATCTATAATAATACTTTATATATAAAAATATATATATATATATATTATCATATATGATATTCATCTTTCAAAATTTAATCAATGAAAGAATCAATAGCTAATTTAAGCTTTTCTTCTCTTGTTTACTTTGGTATTAATATGATGGAATTTTTGCTTTAATAAATTATTGACTAGCTGCTCTCTTTCTAGAAGGATTAATTTAACCAATCTGTTTAGGGTTATTATATTGATATTTTAATCTAGGTTTCTGGTTGGTTATATTTAGGGTAACTTAGTTTATAATAAACATAAAATTTGATTGTCTGCTTATTTAGAACCTGGGTTTACTGGTAGGCATATTAAAGATCCTCATCCTATATTATCACAATTTTATCAGAATCATTATCATAAAAGCTAAGCTTAAGTAGAAATAGCTTTGGTACTAAATTATGATATCTCTTGTTTATATTCCTATTCTTTAGATTTCCTTGTTTAAGTCAGATAATGTTTAGATCTCCTTGTAGATAATGAATGTATCACTTTTAGTTATTATTTTAATATCCATATTATATTATTTTAATATAATATAATAATCAAATTTTGTTCAATACTGTCGGCTCGATTTCATTATTCTGCTTAATGATTGTTGCAATGAAGACAATTCATGAGAATGACTATAAAATATATTATAATATTTCTTACCCTGCAGTAAAGGTTCCAATTTATGAAGGTGGAATGGAATTCAATTTGGCTGACAAAAGTCTGATATCACTTTAATTACCACCAACACCTAGTCTACTTAAATTGCTGCCCAAGAAAATAGCTGATTTTGTTGTCTGATGATGAGGTTAATGACTTAAATATGTTAATTCATTATTGAGACGTGTGAATTTGGTATTTTATATTTGGAGTTCTAATCCTAACTTTGAGTCCCAATTTTTGAATCTATCTAATCTTACCTTTGCCCTTTATGGAGATTCATTATAATTTCTACAAGATCTCAAAGGAGATGTACTTTTATGAATGCTGCTAAACACAATATGAGTTGGTGTCAATGGACTAAAATCATTTATATAATAATCTTACTGATATTCTCCAACAACAACTCCTTGAAATCCTTTAGTTTATTTAGGTGAGGAATCCCTAAATAATCTCATTCTAACAGGAGACATATTGGTAGACTCTCTACTCTTTGAAACAAAGCTTGAATCACCTAGTTTGCTAATTGCTGTAGAGAGTAACCCTACTTGACTTGTTTTTGGTTTATATACTTTGCTAGAATCGATACTGACAATAGACGAAGTTAACATAATTTTTATTTATGTATAATAAAATTTATATTTCCTTGCCCCCCCCCTTTTAAATATCATTAAAATAAATTTATGTGATTTTATTATTTTTAATTCTTCATTATATATAATTTTTGAATTGTCTATTGATATATATCTCATAAGAATTTTAGTCAATTAATAAAGATTCACCATAAAAAAGATTTATTCTTTTATAATAAACAAATAATTAAGATGCCTAGATATATATTTCATAATTTGTATCTTATATTAAATACATAATAGAGATACTTAAATTGATTGATTAAGATCTATAATCAATAATAACAATAAATTAATTAAGATGAAAATTAACACTAAACTATTTGATTCAATATATATAATTAATCTATATACTAGTATATAATGTGAAAATTATGACTTGATAATATTTCTTTATATTACATAATGAGAATTAAACAAGCGCTTTCAATAATGCAAGTATTATTTAATTGTATATTTGTTGAAGTTAGGAAAAATACTATTTAAAAAATTAAAGGTTTTAAGATAAATTAGTGAAATAACTTTTCTTTTAAACATCAGATAGAAATCCTAAAGAAGATAATCCAATAGTTTAAATAATAAATTAAACCAAAAGAGAAATTATAATAGTGTAAAAGTAAAATATTAATTATACAAAGTTGATATTATGTGAGAAGCTTAATCTCTATAAAAATATCTGAATTGAATTACTATTAAAAGATATTCTAGCCAAAAATTTTATTTCTCAATAACATAAGAATTTAGTTAAATTCATATTCTATCTTAAAATGGATAGAAAAATCCAAATCGCAAATTATAATTTTCTTCAATAAAATTAAAATGGAAAGGCCATTTACAAAATTTGCAAAAAGCTAAAGAAATAATTTATCTTCTGAAATTCAATTAAAAAAAAAATTAAAATTTAAAAAAAGAAATTCTTTTTTTATTTATATATAGTAGATTTGATAAAGTAATAGATACTTTCAAATATGGAGAATTAGATTGAAATGATATAAATGATTCATTTTTTAAATTGAATATATTTGTATTATGGTAATCACTTTCTTCCAAGACTGGTCTATGAAGCTAAGGATCTAACTTAATCTTTGAACAATTAGATGACAACATCAATAATGGCATTTTCCTCTATAGATTATTGTGATAATTGGTACCGGCTCTTCTTGCAGTTTCGGAGGCATAGAATTCTCTTTTCTCTTCTAAATCAGCAGTGGCTCCGGCAACAGCGTTCAAGGAATCTTTCCATAATTTAAGTGCTTTGGCTTATTAGGCAAGGACGGATGGGAGTTGCTATAAAAATGAATATAAGAAGTACAGTTTCTAATTTCTCAACAAGTCCGGTTCTTCTTTCGTGTTCAGAATTCAACCAGGCAACTTCAGCGTTGGTGTCTGAGACGTATTTAGCAAGAGCAAAGGCAGCATGAATTTCTTATTCTTAAAGGGTGGCAAGTGTGGATTCTAATTCAGCTTATAAATCGAATAAGATTTAGAGGACTTATTCTCCGGTTGTACCTTCTCTTTTGACTTCAGCAAGTGATTTGAATTTTTGGAGGGCATCTTATTAGAAAAGATGGCTATATGCTGATAATTTATCGGCGATAGTTTAGGCTTTTTCAACGAGTTCAACTCCAGCATTGTTTGTGAGGAAACCAGCAACATCTTATTATAAGAGTTAGACGACTGCTACGGCATCACCATGATCAGCAAGGGATTTGACAAAGAGTCCATTGGCCCAACATCTTTAGTCTTGGAGTTAAGCATTTCTTCTTTCGATTTCAGCAAGTCTGGATTCAGCCCAGGCTAACCATTAATATCCATCCTTAATGAATTAATGATTTGTTCATACCCTGACTTAGGCTTCAACATCTGTTCTGACACCTCCAAGTGCTTCCCATTATTATTTGTTTAGTGAGGCAACATTAGTCAAATCACCAATGACTTGGGAAAAGATTTCTAGAATGATAATAGAATGTACCTTCGTCTGTATTGTTCTTTTTGTCAGCAGCAGCTTACACATTAACATTTTCTGTCTTTAAATCTCTTAAGAGATTGTAAACTGATTCAACAGCATCATTTCCTCTTGTGCCTGTTTGAAGAAGCACGGCAAATTTGTTTGTGTCAAGTGCAAACACAGCTGCTACGAGGCAAATCACAACGAATGTTTTCATATTTAATTTTAATAATACCAAAAACGGAATAAAAATTCATCGTTTTAATGTTGATTATATATTAATATTAATAATAATAATCTTGTTGCATTCCTAGTCTATCTAGATATTAATTAAATTAATTCATATATCTTAATTTTCATTATAAGTATCCTCACAGATCAATTTGCACTAATTAAAATGTACTTCACAAATTCCTGTTCCGTTTTTACGACACTGTTCCAATACGATCCTACATTCATCAATACAAATTATTTTTGGACATTCATCTAAACATCCATGAACCACACTAAATATTAAGTTTTAATTACTTCTAACAATTTGCATGACAATATGATGGATTACCAATACTATCACATCCACTTGTACAATCTAACCAATCCATTGTACAATCTCGTTTGCATTCTTCATATGATATTTAACTTAACGTTAAACAAAACAATAATGTTCCAAAGAGTAGGGATTTCATAAATTATTTATTTTTAAAAAAATATTAATAAAATTCACTTAAATCACTTTAGTTTTTGCATTAGCATAATTAATTCATCTAATGATATTTCTCCATCATTGTCCTTATCACATTCTTCTAAAATATTTTTCCATTATGTATCATCAATCTTAATACCAGACATAATGTATTAAAGTTCAGCTCTTTAAATTTTACCATCACCATTCTAAATTTATAATACTCATTACTTTATCAAACATCTAAAATACTTGTTTCAGTTTTTATTGAGATAATAATTTTTCTTTGTTTGCAGCAGCCACTAAAAATTCTAATAAGATTTATTATGAAAAATTGAAATACCATTAAAATCAATCTATCCTGATTAATTTATATCAACTTATTTCATGATTTCTTAAACTAATATTTCAGCTTATTCTTATCCATAAATTTTAGAATAATGTTTCTTTAATTCTTCAGGACTAATTGTTCCATTTCCATCTGTATCCATTGCTTTAAATTATTTTAATTATTCTTCCTTTTCTTAATAAGTTGTAATTTGAGTAACAATGAATAATTATATGGCATTCTTTAATTTTGATGTACTCTTAATTAACCTTTAATTTTTATACATAAAAATCTTTTAAATTATTGAGTGCATTAGCTTATACTGGTGTATTAGGAGCTTTCGACTGAATCCATGGATCTTATAAAGCCTATTAAGCAGTGATTCTTTGTATTGGATCATATGTTAACATTTTAGTAATTAAGTCTTTTGCCTCTTAAGAAATAGATCTCCATTCATTTTCTATCAATAAGGAAATAAATCATATGAATACCATTGAATTCAAAAGTACCTTTTTAGATTTTCTTTTTAATTGTTGTGTCATCACCATTAAAAGGAGGATATCCACATAATAGAATATATAGGATCACACCAACACTCCAGACATCTACTTTAAGATCATATTAACCTTGGAACACTTCTGGTGCCATATAATATAACTTAAGTTTAAAAAAAAGAAATACAGTCCCAATTTTTAATTTTAACTTTTCATCTTCTTATACTTTACGAGATGTCCCAAAATCAATTACTTTAATATTTGAATTTGCATTTTTGGTTTCTAATAATATGTTCTCTAGTTTTAAATCTCTATGAATGATTTTCCTTTCATGACAATATGTAATTGCAGATAAGACTTATTTCATAATTTCAGCTGCCTTTTTTTCAGTAAGGTTCTTTTCAGATGCAAGTTTATCGAATAGTTCTCCACCCTAACAAAGCTCAGTGATCAAATAATAATGGAGATTGTCTTAATAAAGTTTATGTAACTTAACAATATTGGGATGGTCAATTAATCTCAAAATATCCATCTCATTAAATAGGATCTTTTAGTCTTCCTTAATTAATCCTTATCTCTTTATTTGTTTCATAGCATATAGCATTTCTAATTTGTTTATATGACTTATTACTAGTTTTACGATGTGCTACTAATTTTACACTCCCGAATGCTCCTTCACCCAAAGTTTACCTGACCTCATATTCCTCATAGATGTTGCCATCTTTTAAGTCAACAAAGATCTCTGATGAAATCTTTTCTCTTGTAAACTCTTTTTGTTTATCTACTTGTTTTGGATTATTCGCAGAAGCAGAATCAGATGAAGCACAACCCATTATTAATTAAATTTATGTATTTATATTTTTGATTCTTTCTTATAATTTATATAAGCATTTACAATCCCCTCCCCATATTTCATAACCTATTCTATAATAAAACAAAGTCGTATAAATTATATTATTATCATAACTTATTCAATCTCTAATTAATTTGAAGCGTGCATAAATTAATATGAAATAACTCTTAAGTTTCATTAAAATGTTAAAATTTTTGATATTTATAAAATAAGACATTTTTTATCTGAATAAAATTGATTATTATAATTTTTCAATCAACTTTAAAAAACTTTAAAAAAACATTTGTGCGAATTCCTCGTCAAAATCTATATGTAACAACGCTGGAAATCATATGTAATAAAGTTCATCCATTTCTACCAATCTGATGGAACTTTTAAATATATCAAATCAATCTTAATGGTTATTTATCCCTCACATTTATTCAACTACTTTCTAATATTTATGAGAAAATGAGAACTAGTAATAGTGTTAAAAAGAAAATGGATACTGATAAAAATACTAAATAGTTTTTTCTCTTTTTAAGATAATATATTTATTGATCATTCTATATAAAATTAATAATGTCACAAAGTGTAAGAGTTACTGTCAATAAATATTAGAATTACTTCTATTCTTATGATTAATTTAGTTATCCTAATTTACTAATATGTAATTAAAGTTCTTTTAAATTTTGTCTAAATTATTCTGGGTATATTATTGGAGTATTTTAGTTATATATTATTTTATTCGCTAATTCTATTTAGTACTCATTCATTAAAGAAATTAACTATAAGTATATTTATTTTAGATTTTGCAATTTAGGATAAAAAAGAAACTAAATTAAATAAGTGTTTCCTCACCTATATTACAATATAAGTTATCAAAGGTTCAATTTTAAATGTTAATATTCACTATTTAAGTTTAATAATTTGATTATTTTTGATATAATTATTGAGTATTGCATTATAGTTTTTAATATAAATTTAATTGCTAGGTTGGAATAAAATGACTCAATTGACATGTGAAGATGGAGGAGCAGTATCAAAAAGTGAAGGATTTTTTAAAAGATTTAATAACACTAGATGTAGAAGAAAATGAAAATTAAATAATCAATATTAATTAAGATTTTTAAACTGCATTTGTATAATAGTAAAATGAATATGGATTAACTTAGAGTCCTAAAGAGTATTCTAAAAGGTGATAATATGCAAAATATTAATTTGATAATTCAGCTCTTATAGAAAGGAATGAATTTATTTTACTTGCATTTACAACTATATAATAAACAATGAATAAATTCAGAATTAAAGTAAAATATTTAATTGATAGTAATAATTTAACAGATCCACAAGATTAAACTCTACTCTCATTAGAATTAACGATCAATAAATTAATAATGTAGGTAAATCATCTCTTAAAGATAATTTAAATAACAATGAAATATTGATTTCAATGTTAAAGTGTAAACATTAAAAACTTTAGCAAGTTTATTGGATTTAGCTAAAGATTAAAAATAAGTAATAGGTAAATTTAATATATTATAGTAGATACATATCGAGATAGATAGAGTTAGCTATAAGGAAACTAATAGTCTTCTGATTTTAAGGATAAATTTATTTGGTTCTTAAAACATGGTGAATGATTTATATTATTTTAATTAAATATGAAAGCTCTCTTGTAATAAACTATGCAGCAAATTAAATTAGATTAAGAATTGAAGATGCTTTTAGCTCATAGAGGTGATTCTTAAGATATTTTAATGAAGTATGAAATTTGTTTAGTTGTGATAGATTATAATAAATTTTTGAATAAGCACTTGATGATCATACAGAATTATATTGGAAGAAGGAACATGCTCATACTAAAACTTAATTGGAATGTTCTATTTAAGAATGTATTTCATTGAGACATGATTTAAGAGAAATTGATGAGGATAGAACAGAAAAATAAAAAATAATCAAAGAATAGAATAAATAAATAGATGAATTGTAAGAAGCTTTAGAGGAGATAGAATAGAAATTAAATATTATGCAAGAAAATATTTTATAGTAAAAATAAGAATTAGCTGAAGAATTTGAACAAAATTTGAATTAAATATAAGATAGTTATAAATAAAAAGAATAAGAGTAATATTAAAATTTATAATAAAAATTGGTTGAATTGGAATAAGTAGTTAGTGATTAATAAGTTGCTTTGATAAAAGAAAGGGAATTACAATAACATGCTGGAAAGGATGTAAAGTAATTAAAAACACAATTGAAAACTGAATAAGAAACTGTAACATAATTAAGATAATAAATACAAAGTATGAAAAAAACAAATGAAACTATAAATATAGATAAGTAATGTTTGGAAAATAGATCAAAATAATAGAAATAATAAAATGAAACATAATATAAATAAATAAAGTCTTTAGAAACTAAATTAATAGATATAACTGAAGAATTAGAAAGATATAAGAAAAAGAATTAATAAGATTAAGCTAATATAAAAACTTAACAAAATGATTAAGAGAAAATTTATAAAAGGAAATTGAGAAATTATAAATTAAAGGTGGATGAAATTAAGAATAAAATTAAATAAAATTTATAAAAAATATTTTCAGGTCTAAAATTAGATATGGAAACATTTAGATTATAAATTATAAAAGAATTATAAATGGTTTCAACATAAACTTGTTAAATAGTGTCTAAATAATGGAAATTAGATTATGATTAAGCATAAAGAGAATTTTCTGATAAAATGGAATAAATTAGATACTCTATGCAAGCACATTTTAAAAATACTTTAGAAAAACAAATTTAAGAATTTGAATCTAAAGAAATGCAAATGAAGAATGAATATGAATTATTAATTAAGACTTTAAAATCATAAATTTAAAGTCTTGAAGATATCTAAAAGGATTTAGAAAGAGAAATTTAATTAAAATATGCAGAAGGTTAAGAAAATTAATTAAATTTATAAGAAAAGATAGAATTATTGACTGAATAATAAAACTAGTTATAAGAATTATCAAATCAAGCAAAAGACTAATTGAAGTTATTAATGGAATAGGAAGATTAGATTAAAGAATTGAAAGAATAAAATGAAAAATATTCTCGTAAAACAATTCAATATGAAGATTATGTAAGTAAATAAGCAATTTTATATTAAACTCAAAAGGCTGAGGAAAAAACATATAAAAAGTAATATGATGATGTTACAGAATCGAATTAACATTTAAGAAAATAAATTAAAATTTTATAAGAACAATAATCAAGTGATTAATTTGCTATAAACAAACTTAAAACTTAAGTTTCTTCAGCCAAATTAAGTACTATTAAAGATGTTGAAGAAAGACATTTAATTAGACTATAAAATATAAGAAAAATCTGATAATATATATATAAATATAATTTTTTCAATGTGTCAATTTGAATGTATTCGCCTAAAGAGATTATTAATTAAGCTCATCAAGTTTAATCATTTATTTAACTTTCTTTGGAAGAGTAGTCTTTTTTGTAAGTTATTTTTTTAAATCAACAGTTTAAGAATATAAATTATCTAGATGAATTTCATAAGTAGATTATAATGAAGAAGTATGAGATTCATTGTCTAAATCATCATGAATTTTTTATTCAGTTTTATGATATCTTTTTTTAAGTCTTTGATTTCCAATCTTAGAAGCAATAATTTCATGAGATGGAATAATTTCTTCATCCATTTCTGTGAAATGATTTCTAAGATTAATTGGTTTTGGTTTATTGTGAAGATAATCATATAGTTCTAGATCTTTAGATGTCAATACATCTTTATTGTATAATTGAAATTTGGAATTAGATTATTTTGTAATTTACATTTTAGTAAGCTTATTTAGCTCTTGTTACTTAAGATAATGTTATCTTGAAGCTTCATCCATATATTTTTTGGTTGATTCATTTAGATTGTTTTTTAAAAAGATTTTTGAAATTGCTGGTGTTTCTTTTGCATTTTTGATAACTTTGAATAGATATGAATTATACTTGGCTTCAAATCATCGTAGCTGACTGTCATAGTTTTTAAAGATCTAATTGAAGGAATCTTTTTACCAAAAGGATCTTTAGTTTAAGCTAATTTATCTTCTATTCCTTCAGAAGCATCTACAATTGTTTTAAACAATCCAACATTTTATAGATTTTATCTTCTTTGAGTTTCATTATCATCCTTCTTTTACATCATTCTTGTATGAATTAAATTGTTTAATCCTTGCAGTTTGGATTTTAAATAGACACTTCTATCATCTTAAGTGTTTCTAACTTATTTGTGTTTGAATTTATTTTTAAATCTTACTAATGGTCCCAAAACACTTATTCCTTTTGAATCAGCATGATCTTCCATTAATTATTATCGTAATCTAGGATAGTTGGATAATTGCAGTAATTCAATACTCGTTATTTTACCATCTAAGAACAATTCAAAAGAATCTTTAAATAGCATATTGTTATTGTGCGTCTAAACAGCTAAATTTCCTTTAGAAGATCTTTAACTTTAGCTACTTCGAACAGAATCAATAATAGGATTGAATTTTATCTGTTTTGATTTTCTAGGTTAAATCAAGTTTTTCAATTATGGAATTTTTTTTCTTTGAGTCATTGTATTGCCACTAAATTCTTTGACTTCATCTGTCTCTGTTCGAAGATAAGTTGAAATAGTAGATGATTCATTCATTAATTTAATTAAATATACTTCTAAAGGGGATATAAAAGTATAAAAAGGCAGTTTGTATGATAAATGAGGTAAGAGATCTATACAAAATGAAATAACTGATTTTTATATTGGTAAGAAACAATAACTCCTTTAAATATCAGATAATACTTATATTAACAGAGACTTTACTAAATCATGTTCAAATCTTGCTTTGTTTATAATACTCTTATTATATAGGGAATTTCAATATTTGTATAGAAAATGATTATAAATATTTGAATCAGATTGCTATTTTAGCAGAACTAATTGAAATTACTTTAATTAAACACTTAAAATAAGTATATAGTTCTAAAAAATTATCTATATTACATATCAAATTAATTGCAACTATTAAAATGAAAATATGTATGAATAATTAATGTGTTTCCAAAATAGTCATGGATCCATATGTAATATATACTATTTTAGTTTGAAATATGATAAATAACCCTTCATTAAGTTTTTAATAATTTTAAAGATAACTATAAACATTTAAAAATCAAACTAATTATTATGTTGGCTATAAACTTTAATATATATTATAAAGTAATAAGTACTACTTTTAAGTATTTATTAAAAAAATTGGAAAAGAAGAATATTCCTTCTAACTGAAAAATTGCATTTTATTCTGGAATATAGATTTAAATTAATAACTAAAGGAATTTATACTAATATAGGAATGGAAAATAAAGATTGATATAAAATACAATAATTTCATGATACTAAAGTAATTCTATCGTTTTGATCTCCATGAATTTAAATTTGGTTAAGTGATGAGTATGTATTTAAAAACTCTTCAATTTCTTACATTTAGGATCCTTTACTAATGGCTTACCTAACAAATGAATCTTTAGTTATGGTTCCTTTACTTTTATTACATAATGATGATAATAATTCATATAATTTAGCAGTTTTATCCTTTCTTTATACAGTATCTAAAGAATACATAAATATTATATACCATCAATTTGTTATGCTCTTCTAACACTTTCTTAAGAAATATCCATCAATCTAATAGCCTCTTCAACATCTCTTTAAGTGACTCTATCAGCTAATTATAATTTAGCCTAAAATAACAAATAAATAATACAATAGCTTATGATAATCTAATAATAGCTAATAAAGTTCTTGGAGTTGTATAAGAATATCCATCAAGTGTTTTATCAAATGTTTATTTTCTTCTTTCAACGTATTGATCAGCAATATATTAATGTATTTCAGAAGTAAGAATTGGTTCATATTATTTTGATAAGGCAACAAATGTTGTAATTTCTTCGACTGAATATAAATCTTAAGTTTCATTTTCTTTGTATTTATTTTAATGAACTCTACCAATATGAGATGCTAATTTAGTATCAGCTTCTTGATTGATTTCATCTAATAAAATGAATATAAGATCAAATCTAGACAATAAAGCAGCAGGAAGATTAATATTTTAATGTGGAGTCTATTTTTTATTATATCTTCCATATAAAGGATTTGCAGCTGCTAAAATAGATGTTCGAGCATTTAAAGTAGTAGTAATACCTGCTTTAGCAATACTAACTGTCTATTATTCCATGACTTCATGAATGGCAGTTCTATCACTTTCATTCATTTTATCAAATTCATCTATACAACATACTCCTCTATCAGCCATAACTAAAGCACCACCTTCTAATGCCATTTCTCCAGTAATTGGATCTCTAATGACAGCTGCTGTTAGACCAACACTAGATGATCCTTTTCCAGTAGTATAAACTCCTCTAGGTGAAACTTGAGATATGTATCTTAATAATTAAGATTTGGCAACACCTGGATCTCCAATTAATGCTACATTAATATCTCCTCTAATTTTTAATCCATCATGCATTTCTTTACTTACTCCTCCAACAATCATTAATAATAGTGCTTTTTTAACATCTTCCATTCCAAAGATTTCAGGTGCAATTGATTTAGCTAATTTCATATACAAATCACTAAAAGGATATTTTTTGATATCTTCAAAAATCTTATGACCACTGACACTTTCAATATCTAATTTCTTTAAATTTCTTTTTATCTCTTTTAATATGGAATGCTTCTATATAAGTACCATAGAAAGAAGTTTTATTAGCAAAGAATCCTTCTTTTTCAACTGGTAAAAAGACACCTTAAATTGTAACCATATCACCTGGTGAACAAATTCTAATGTTACTATCTCCTCTGGCCATAACAGTAAATGCTCTTGGTATTGATCCTTTAGGTAATTAATCTTTGAGTTCTTAGATTTTAATTTCTTGATTGGATACAAATTTTGAACTGCCATGATTGAATATCAATCTTCCTCTTACTTTATTATCTCTACATTTATCACTTGCACAATCAAGCATTGGAGTAAAAGTCTTACCATGAACTGTTTAATAATTCTCATATCCACATGCATCACATGAGAAACAAGCAACTATTATTTATGGTCTGACTTCAGATGTTCTAACTACCATAGCTTTTATTGTAATTAAAGATCCAATTAATTGAGCCTTTAGATTTCTGATAGCCAAGATTTGTTATTTTGTTTATGGTCCACGAATTATAAATAATTGACTACATTTATTTATTTAATTTACTATCTACGAATTAGTTCTGGAGGAAGTCTTTTCTATTTATTATTGTTTCCATCCTACTCCATATTTTATTGTCTTTGAACATTAATTTCTTCATCAAATAAATCAAAGTTTTATTCAAAATCTCTAGTTTATTGAGGCATTAGAGTATCACAAGCTTCATATAATAATCTTTGATATGATAATGTATTTGTCTTTATTTTATTAACAAAATCTATTCTATCATTAAAGAAATATTCAAGATCCTCTATATAGATATCAATTCGATTTGTTTATCTATTAGCTATTTTTTACTATTTTACTCTTAATTAAATCATACCAACTCAATCATATATTTGCGTTAACCATATGAATTATCAATTTCTACTATTGAATTATCACGAAACTCTGCAAGAAATTCATTTAGACTGCTTAACTCTGAAGCATATTCAGGTACAAGAAATTGACGCTTGTTATTTTGTTTTGCCATTTATTTTTATTATTGATAACAAATAGTGGGAATTTGATAAATTGGGCGCCAATTAATATTATATATTTATAATTAATAAAATTACTTTTGCGCTTTAACTCATTTTGTAACAAAACAAATATGAAACATTAAAAATACATTTTAATGATTTTTTAATTCTTTTTAGATACAAAAGATTTAATTCTTAACAATATCCTTAAATACATCAATTTGTTAACTTATAAAAAACAATATAAATATTAACAAAGTTAATCTTTTTTTTATAATCAATTTTACAATATCAATATACCTTATTAATGTATAACTGTTAAATAAATTCACTTTAAAAAATACACTTACTATTCATAAATTATCCATAAACATCAAACTCACTATAAATATTAACATTGTTTATCTTAAACAATCATTTAGTGAAATTTATATTATAAAAATAAATAAAATTAATCAAAATGGTGAGTGCTTTTTCAATTGGTAAAGCGTAACGATGTATTTATCATGCTTAATCAATTCAGCCACTCAACCCAGAAGTGAAACACCTGGCCCTGGAGCTTACTAACCATAAAAGAGATAGAAGATGACTCCTCCATCTTTCAAGTAATTTTTGCCTGTTAAAGTAGATTTGGATCTGGTAATAGAAGTGGTCTTCTAAATGCATTTGCCCCTGGACCTGGTGCATATGAGCATCCTTCAAGAGTAACTAAAGAAGGACCAAAGTATTCCTTTGGTCTTAAGAAACCAACAATTTTAGCAAAATAAGGACCTGGACCAGGTAAATATAATCCATTCATTTTTCCAGGAGCTTACAATCCTAATTATCGAACAATGGTGAAGGCTCTTCCAAATTATTCCATGGGAGGCAAACTATCATAAACCTACTCTACATTATAACCTGGGCCTGGAGCTTATGAAAACTAATCTACCGTATTAGGAGTTCCTTGCATGAGGTAATCATAGGTTTGAGTTTAAGATTTCCCCACTCAAAACGCGATGGTTTTTATGATGCGATTCGTACTCCAGGACCTGGAACATATCTAAAAAGACCAAATAGTGCTGGTCCATAATATAAATTTGGAACATCATCTAGAGGTGCTTTTTCAGAGATAAAAAATCCTGGTCCAGGAGAATACGAAGCTAGAAGCGAGTTTAATGTTTCTTAAAAAGGATTTTCCATGCTTTCTAGAAGAAATTAAACCCAGTAAGAATAAGTGCCAGGACCTGGAACATATAATTGGGATAAGAAATAAAAATTACAACCTCCTTCATATAAAATAGGAAATGAAACTAGAGATAGCTTAAATCGTGAATTAATTAGAACTCCAGGACCAGGAACTTATGAATCTAGATATGAATTTGCAAGGCCTCAATCAGCATAGGTTCGTATTGGAAGTGCTACTCGTAGGCCATTGAGTGATGCAAGAGATATTCCAGGACCAGGAACTTATGATTTGAATACTAAAATAGGAGAGGGTCCAAAACACTAGATTTTAGGTAGTAAATATGAGCCAACTAATACTTTAAATTAACCTGGGCCAGGTACATATAATCCCAATGATGGACCAAGTAAACAACGTCCTGCTTCAGCAAAAATTGGAACAGGTCAAAGAGCAGAATTGAATGCTGGTTTTGGGAAAGATGCTCCAGGTTAGATTATGTATTTAATTGTAGGGCCTGGAAATTATAATTTGAGAGGTGCTTCTGATGGGCCTAGATGGGGATTTGGAACAGGACTAAGACCAAATCTGAATTAAGCTGATTAGAGTGTTCCAGGACCAGGAAATTATAATCTCAAACCAACTTTTGCAGATGTTCCATCATATCTATTGAATAAATGAATATATATAAATTATAATATGATGATAGATTTATAATTCTATTTTTTTATAATGGAGTTATCGTTTTTTAACATTTTAATTTAAAAAATTCTATTTTTAGAAACAAAAACGAATAGTGTCATATTAAAAGTGGATCTAGTTTTAAGAGGTAATCAAATATATTTAACTATGAAATTAATTTTTATCGTTCTTTTGGGATTAACACTCACACAAGCTGTCTTTGTTAAAAGATCCAATGATCCAAGCAAGGCTGTTTTTGCATAATTAGAAGCAATGGAAGAACATGAATTAGGAAGAAAGTTATTAGACACAATAGCTCTCTAATTGAATAACAAGGCCCCATTAGGAGACATTGCAAAAATGTTATAATAATTGAGAGAAAATCTTGTCCTCAACTAATAAGAAGCTGATTAAAAGCATGCTTCAGATGAAGTTGATTGTGAAACAGAAATCTATTAATATAACAGAAGAATTGACTTTGCATCAAACGAAATCACAGAATCAACCTAAGAAATCTAAACTCTTAGTGCCAAAGTTGAATAATTGACATAAGATATTGAAAATAAATAAGTCTAATTAGATATCTTGAATGAATAAGAAACTTAAGTCACAGAATAAAGAGCTGAAGATGCTGAAAGTTTCACCAAATTTGAAAATGAAACAGAAAATGTCATTGAAGCTGTTGAAGTTATCATCTAAAAGTTGGGCTCAATCTAACCAGATTAAGAAGTTTTGGCTGCTTTGACATAATTGAACAAGATTGGTGCATCTAACCCAATTCTTGCTCTTATGTAGGTTGCTTCAACATTTTCAGCTGAATAATTAAACAATGTTCTTAACAAATTAGGTGAAGTGAGCACTTAATTAGCTGAAGCTCTTGAAGATGCCAGAACAACTGAAACCTAAGCTAGATTAGATTTCTCAGCTTTGATTGTTGAAATTGCTTCATAAAGAGAATCATTGAGTGCTGCCAGAGAAGATGCAGAAAGATAACTCTAAGATAATTAATCAGCTTTGGATTTATAAAAGAAGAGAAAGGAAGATGCTACTGATGAATTGAATGCTGCCTCATCAGGAAAGGAATAAAAGGAAGCTGAATGCGATTCATGGAGAACTTAATATGCCGATGATTCTGAACACAGATAATAAGAAATTTCAATCATCAGATAAGTTGAAGAGATCTTGGCTACTAAATTATCTAATGTCAAGGTTTATCTATAAGAGAGATCATCAGCATGATATAAATTTAATTCTTAAAAATAAAATATAAATCAACCGTCATTTTATTTTATAATTATTTATTTATAAATGTTTTTAGATAATGAAAACATGAGTATGCGGGTCAAAATAGTTGAAGATCGTATAGGATTTATTGAAAATCTAACTTAATTGTAAGACAAGAGAATTAATGAATTAACTAAATAATTAGATCATGTTATTCATTAATTTCAAAGTTTGAATTTGGATCGTTGTAGAAATGATGAAGGATTAACTTTTAAAATTGAAAGATTTGAAAAAACTCTTCTTATGTTGTAAAGAGAAATGAATCAAATAGGTATTCAATTTATTGTAAATTTAAAGCTACTCATCAAGATGAAAGAATTAATTAATTGATCAATCAACTAGTTGAACCTAGTTTTAAGGATATTGATATGTAAATTAAATAGGAGTCTCAAAGATTGTAATTGCAATGTTAAAGGTAGTTGGATGAAATGTATGAGGAAATCATTAATAAATTTAAGACACCTTTATAAAGTAGTAGTGTTGCTCATGGAGGAAGAGTGAGCATAATGGAATCAAATTCATAAGATGATACAAAGAAAAAAATTGATGATGAAATTAATAAAAGAATTTATGAAGAAAATGAAAAGAGAAGGTCATTTTTGGAAAGTGATACAAAGTAACATAGGAATGGATAATTATCAACTGAAAAGTCAAGAGCTAGAGAAATATAAAATAGATTAAATTTAGAAAGAAAAGCAAAATAAGACAAAATAAATTAGCTTAACGAATTATATTAATTTAGAAAGCATTGAAATTAACTAAAAAATAAATAATACTAATTAAAAAAAAATAATATCTTATTAAGATTTGTATATAAGAGATTTATTAATACAAAATAACAAATCAAAGTTATTACTTCAACTAAGGATTTGGGTTAACTAAAGCTTTCTTCTCATCTTCTATTTATTTATCTGTAATTAATTTTGATATATATCCAAAAATTTTAGTTCTACCTTCTCTTATTACTATAATTTGATCAGTTTATAGATATTCTGCTGCAAATAAAAATTTTAATCTAACAATTAAACTTATATCTTACCTAACAGTATCAACATCTCCAGTCCTTAAAACTTCATGTTAGAGTATATTTTTAATTTCAACTGCCTATCTAACAACACCACAATGCATAACTGCTTGATATCCCTTACTCATTGTAGTAGGATGGTGAAGAATATGTATATTTGCCTGATTTAGATTAATATTAATACTTCGAATTCAGCTACAGGTTCTTATTTTAAAGCAGGGTCAATTATAATCATACCCTTTCTAAAATCTGCTCTATCTAATTTATCTCCAGCTTTGGATGGCTTAAGAGAGAAGCAGGCAAATTCTCCTACTTAAGCAGAATCAACCAATACTCTATTGGTATGTATTGATTTTATGGTCACAGGCTTAAATTCTAAGGATGAATTTTAAAATATACATTTAGCTTTGTCTGGACCCAAAAGTACATGTTAATTTAGAGCTGCTTTTCCACTTCTTACTATACCACTTACTACAACCCCAACACCTGGAACATTGAAATTTTCTTAAATATCAAATTGTAATGGATCATCAACAGTTTGATAAGCTTTGTTGAGTTAATCTCTATTGGGCACTTTACTTATGAAATGAGTCAATTATTATAATCCCTTTCCTGAGACGCTGGATACTTAGAAGATGGGTACAACATTATTGCCATGCATTAATCCTGCCCATTAGTCTATTTCATTTAAATCAGAATTTTCATCAAATATTACAGCAGTCCTTTTAATAGCAGGACTTTTAATTAGAGATTTGATATGTTCAAGAGTTTCATTATAAATATTTTATGGAGCTATGTCAACTTTTGTTAGGACTATTGCGAATGGTATTTTTAAAAAGAGACTTACACCTAAATGTTCTCTCGTCATTTTTGATACACCCATATTAGCTCCTACAATGATCAAAGAATAATCAGGAATCATTGCTACTAAACCAAAAATAGTGGTTTTCAAATATTTCTCATGACCACATAAATCTAAGAATGTGACAATCTTTTAACTCTTCTCTACAACTTAACTCCAGTATTTGTTTTTATTTTGATTGAATCTTTCAGGTAAAACCTATTTAAGATTTTCATCAAAGCCCATTATTTCTTAAGCCACAGATGAGGTCCTTCCATTTTCTTTCTCATGTTTATAATTAAAAACACGCTTAATTATAAATATTTTTTATACTTCTCTTGCACCACCTCTTCCATCATCTAAAATCCCTTTTGTCAATACACCAACTAAAGTTGATTTACCTGAATCAACATTTCCAATTATTGCTAATTTACTATGATCCTTTCTTTGTATTTACATTATTAAAATATTTTCATTAATGAGTATGAATTAAATTTAAATGACATTAAAATTCTTTCATTAAATTAATATTTTAAATACTATTATAAAATAATTATTTTTTATCAATTTTCAGAATATTTAAATGTAATATCTTTACTTTTGAGATAATCAATTAACTCCTACTTCTTTGGAAGAGAATTCAGAGTAATTTCAATTGTATATTAAGTTTATTTTATCTCATTGTTTTGAATGTTTGATTATACTAATTGATGTTATAAAGGAACATTTTGAATTGAATTTCCATTATCTTATTGTTGTATTTATGTTCTAGTAAAAAGCAAATTATCTTGTTAATTATTATTTTATTAGGATTATTGAAGCTATTGAGATTCTAATTTTGTATTAGTTGGTGTTATATTGCCCTATGTTCTAATAAAAAGTGAATTATCTTGTGAATTATTATTTTATAATGATTATGGAAGTTATTAGTTTTATTAATGTATTTCAATTGTTCTTATCTTGTTTTAAGTTGATTATTTTGCATTGGTTGATTCGTTTGATTATTGCTGTTCTGGTTATATTTAGGAAATGGTATTTTATCCTAGCTACCTATAATATTCACTTTATGACAAATTTCCACCTATTTATTATCCTACTTAGTTTGCATTTTGTACATTAATTTATTATTATTAATTTTATGGTTATATATTATTATTTTATTGATTCATCTAATTAACATTTTAGATGGATTATTAATTGTATTATTATTATTATTATTATTATTATTATTATTATTATTATTATTATTATTATTATTATTTTCCAATTTAACTTGTTTAGTATTAACCATATTAATTAATTTTTTATTATTCCATTTAATTTTATTACAATGATTAGTTTTAATTATTTTAAGCATTCTTTTGGTTATTTTGAATTGAATTGGGTTAAATTTGGAGATTTTAATCAATAATCACTCCGTTTGACACTAGTATAAAAGATTTAATATAAACTTTTTTTTTAACCATCTAGTCCTCTATGAAATATTATAGCTTTCGTATCAATTTATTGTTATTCTAGACAACCTTTAAGCAATGTTTATCTACTACTAATAAATTTATTTGTTCCCTTTATCTCTAAACAGAATTATTCACTTAAGTTAAAAATTCTAGATATCAAAATATGTATTTACTTATAATATTAAGCTTCCTAAATCATTTCTGCGATATTTAAAAGTGTAGTATTGTCCTTTAATACAGTTTGGAAAGATTCATTACATTCTTATCCTTGTAATTCTATTATTACTTCCATTAAATAAAATAATTAATATTTATTTATCTTAAATTTAGGGTATTACAATTTTTGATAAATTATATGATAATAATGACTTTAATCACAATTAATTATTTTCTTAATGCCTCTTCTTGTATTATCTAATTCTAAGAATAATTAAAATAATAATAAATGTTAATTGATAATGCTTTCATTATTATTCAATGTCATTCTTTTTTCTTTTTTTCTTCATAATTTACATAAGAACCTCTATTCATTCCTTTAAGTGATGAGTAGTTATCTCAATCACCATTTCTTCCATCATTATATTTACGCAATAAATACACACCATTAGAGACAACCTAAAATAATGAAAAAATGAAAACCTTTTTAGCATCTTATATTTCAACTATATGATGAGTGTCTCTGCGAAGATTTTTTAATAATGCTAATTTTTCTTCATTTGGATTTAGTTTTTCCTTATCTGCAAGATTAGGAAGGAAATCTAAAGGCCATTTAAGTAATATCTGTTTTCTTGTTAGTTTAATTAAAAAGTAAAATTCTGTTGATTGTGTAGTGTATACTTTCAGGATTCTATTTCATTTCGTGATAATTAACACATATGGACCATATATTGCAAAAATATCTAATCTTTCTAATGCATTTTAATGTTCTAAATTAGGAGGATAAAGAAATTTAAAGAGACTTTCTAAAGATACTTACATTTTATCAAATTTGAAATCAGGTATTTTTGAGGAATTGGTAACCTAAAAATGTCTCTTTCTTTGTTGGCTGAGAATGGATCATCACTACCATGAAACTCTTTTTTAATTATTGATGTTCCATATATTGCTCTTAATGATTATGGATCTGTTTATTAGAAGCAGATTCTCTTATTTTGGATCAAACAACATGAATTTATTATTAAATATTATTAATATTATATTATATTTGTAATATTCATATACATCAATCATAATATAAGATCAAAACCAATTTATGCAATATACAAAATCTTTTTTTATTAGGTTAACATTCTTTCAATCTTTTTATTTGTATACCTATAAATATTAAATTATTCAAAAATATTTATGAACTCAAAATTAAGTAGAATTATTAATCAACAAAATGAAAACTAGAAGATCAATTTCTGCTTAGCCTTCATACTAATCTGAGGAGGACTATATAGAGAAAAATAAGCATATTTGTAAATCAATTCATCCCAAGTTAACATTTAGATAGATTAGAAATAAATTATCATCTGAATGGAATATTTTAGCTAATAAACCAAAAGTAATACTTTTTTATCTAATTAAGAAATAAACTAGATTAGATGACTTTATCATTTAAATAAGTTCATCACCTAAACCAATTTAAGAATAAAAATAAAAAAAAAAAATAACCATATAAAAATAAAGAAAACACCATCTACATAACAAAAATTAAAAGCATCTCTAAAATTAAAAAAAATCAAAATAAACCATTATCTTTCCTTCAACAAAACAGGGACCCAGTATTGTAATTACTGATTCAGAATCTTTAAAAATTAGTTTGACTTCATAAGAAGAAAAGCATCCTATTTTAAGAGAAAGTCCAGTAATAATTTCTACTAATAGTCAATAAATGAAGGAAGTTAATTAATAACCTAAGAAAAAAATATCAAAAAAAAATAAAGAAGAATCAAAATAAAATTTCACCGAAAAGTAAAAGATGTCAAAAGAAAATAGAAAACCTAAACTAAAATTACCTATAAAAAAATTAAAGTTAAGAAGATTAAATAAATTAAATAAGCTCAAATCAAAAAGTAAACCAGGAATACCTTCTGAATTTTAACCTGTATTAGTATAAGATTTTATTAACTCAGCCAAAAAATTTGATCATGTTAGTGTGATTACTATATCTAAATCATAAGTTGATTAAGGTTAGGTGGGTTTAGATGAAATTAAAAACATTGTATCTCATACATACGGAATAATTAATCATGAATAAGATAATTCTGAAAGGTTGAATTTTTAATTGTTCTTTGAAGTTGAATTCTAACCAAGAGAAAATGGATATCCTCTATAAAATACTCTTTGTACAGCTAAGCAGGCTGCCTTTTATTGCAAAGATATTGTTTTGGATTATATATAATAACACAAAGATATATTTACTTAAAATTATGAATATTATTTGAATTGAATAATAATACATAAATGTTTTTACATTAATTTATAAATTATATTATTTAAATATATAACTAAACTTAGATTGAATATAAAATAATGCTATGCTATAATTTCCAAATTTTTCACTTTTTAAAATAGATTAACAAAAAATATAAAAGTTTAAAGAAGTTTGCTTAATGAATTATATTTTAATGTTTTTAGCATAGTAAATCTGATTATTAGTAACCAATCTCAATTATTTTAAGGTTATTATTAGGATTAATAGATTAAATTCTTTTAAACATTATTGAGAACTAATTTATAATGAATTTTTATTTAGATATATATTATAATGAAAAATATTTGAAGCTGAAAAGCTGGCTATTTAATAATGATTAGGAGAATTATAAGCGATTTGAATTAATATCAATATAACTATGCCTCCTAATTTTTCTTAAAAAATCTTTGATTTAGAATTAGAATTAGTAAAAAGATAGGTAAATTAGAAAATAGTTTTGGATTATGTTAGATTTAAATTGAGTTAATTAAAGAAGCTACGTATAGGTACTGAATAATATTAAATGGCTTTGAATTAAGTAAAACATGAATAAAAAAAGATGGCATATCATTTGAAAGGTAGTTTAATTAAGATAACTCCTTAATGAGGTCGATAATTTGATTAGTATATGTAAAAGTAAGAAAAAACACATAATAAAAGGGACATAGATTGAAGAGAGATTTTATAACTGAAATTATGATTATGGTTATCTTAAAATTAGATATATTATTTTAAATGTTAATTTATAGAAATTAACGTGAGTAATTCGATTATACAATTTTATTTTATATTTTTCCCATTATTTTCCTCAGGATTAATCAGATCCCATTAATAATTTTTAAATAAAAACTTCAAGAAGAATCAGCATTATTAATATATAATTTAACTAAGAATGGACTCAAATTAAAGTTTAATATTAAGAGTTACCTTTGGAGAAGTAAAACAAAAATTAACTATTGATGATCATAAAAAATTGATTATTGACTTAAAAAATGAAATATGTAAAACCTTTTTAGAAAATGGAATTAATCTTGATTAAAATTTAGTCCTGCTTTAAGATGAAGAGGGATTTATATTAAATGATAGTGAAACAATTGGAAATTTATTGAAAACCAATGATATAGTGAAGGTAGTATAATAGGAATAGAAATAAATGATAGTAATGTAGTAATAATAGCAACAAATAGGAACTTAAGAAGACTAATAAGAACAATTATAATAATAATAAGATCTCAATCAAAATAATGATCCTGTTGAAGCTATTGTTGTATTATTTGATACATCAGGATCGATGGGTTACAACTACTTCAAAGAAGATTCATTATCTAGAATTGGAGCTGTAAATGCCTTTTTCTCAGCCTTTGCAGATAAAACATTAGCTTTCGAATTTAATCATATTGTAAAACTTGTATGGTTTGAATCATTTATAGCAGATAAATGTGAATTCACAAATGATTTTAATAATTTCATTAAATTAGTAGATGATGCATCTCCAGGAAGTGGAACTAGATGTTATGATGCTATAGGCTATGCAATTGAATAATTAAAAGAAATCAAGAAAAAATATCCAAATATCATATTAAGAATAATTGCATTAACAGATGGAGAAGATAATGAATCTAAAGAAAATCCATAAAGTTTAATTTCTAGAATATTTGAAAATTAAATTATAATAGATTCCTTTGTTGTAAGTAATGATTGTGTTGGTTTAAAAACTTTGACTCATGCAACAAATGGAAGATGTTATTGTCCTTAAACTCTTGCTGAAGGCATGTCTTTATTTGAAATAGAAAGTATCTTAAGTATAAAGCATAGAGAATAATAAGAATATCCAAAATAAATGTTAGATTTAAAATCTTTATAAAATAAACCTTTTGATACTGAAGGAATGAAAGTTATATCAATGGATGTCTAAAAAACTGCTGTAATGAAAAAAGAAGAAATTTTAAGTAAAATATCACAAATGCAAAATACAACTCAAAATTCTAGCTCAACTTCTTAAGCAACAAATAATACAGCAAGAATATTAAGGGAACTTCAAGAAGTTACATTATAAAATGATAAACTGAGTTTTAAATGTTATCCTACTGCAAATGATATCAAAACATGGAAGATTTTATTATATGGCCCTAAAGGAACAGCTTATGAAGGTGGATTATACATTTTAAGTTACATATTCCCTGAAAACTATCCTTTCAAACCACCTAAAGTATAGTTTATCACTAAATTATATCATCCTAATGTTAGTAGAGGTGGATCACTTTGTTTAGATATTTTAAATAATTCATGGACTCCATTATTTACAATTACAAAAGTACTTTAATCAGTTTCTTTAATGCTTCAAAACCCAAATGCTGATGATGCTTTAGATTGTAATATAGCTGCAATTTATAAACATGAACCAGAATTATTTAAATAAAATGTATTAAAAGAGAAATTAGAAGTGGCTTCTCCATCAGAAGATAATTTAATAGCCGATATTTTAGGTGTAGTTGATGTTAATTCCTAAGAGTATATGGACACAAAGAAAGAATTACAAACCTGGTTGGAATAATAAAAATTAAATTGAAGATTTATTATATATAAATAATAATTATTATTAATAAAATAATAAAATTTTATATCATTTGAATATCTTCTAAAAATGGGTAATTTTTTCTAAAAAATATCAACTTAATTTAGATTTAGTTAACATGAAAACTCAAATCATCATTTTACATTAAATTATTAATATATAAAATTTACATATACTTGCGTAAGTTAATTAAATTTTTAAAATAAGAAAACTATTTCTAAATTATCGAATAATTAAATTATTTTATGCAAATAAACTTCCTTATAATATTGAAAATGCTCATCTTAATATAAGGTTATATCCTATATGATAAAGGATATAATAATTACTTTTTATAGCAAACAGGATTTTTTTGCTATCAGTCTAATACAATTGCAACAACTGTGACATTTTCAGGTACATTTTAAGTTCCTCCTCAGTTATTAATTATTCCAAATAACATTTCAATGAAAAATTAGGTTCCTCGGACTTTTACTTATGATATCAATTATATCACTACTCAAGGTATAAATTTTTATATTTCAAAGAATTTTAGATATAAATTACATGTTCAAATGATGTGTTGTATAGAGCTGAGTTTTATTGGTATGCTATTAATGACAATAGAATTGAGATTTTGCCTTTAATGAAATAAACCAATTGCTTGGATTAAAGTATCTACACACATTCTCATAATTTATCAAAAGCAAAATAAGCAATTGTTATCCTTCAAAGTTGGGGAATGTCAGCATCAAATCTTGACTTTTATTTAGAAATTTATGAGTTAACTTCATCAACTGTTAAGGTAAAATTGCATACAACCAATTCAAATTTACTATAAATAGAATACCAAATTGTTATAGGAACTTAAGAAGCATTGGTTAAATCAAGCTTAATTGTAACAC
>JPFL01000495.1:0-37632 GCA_000733385.1 Paramecium biaurelia
AATAATGATTTTTAACTCAAGCTAGTTATGCTGCATTAACTTTATTGCAAGTATCTTCTAATAAAGCTAATAGTGTTTCTTCTGTTGATTCTCTATATAACATTAATAAAATAAAAAAACCTTTATTTTTTTTCATTATCTACTTCTGTTTTAATTCTATTGACAACATCTTTTAACATGTCAAAAATTGCTTATTCTGATTCTTATCTATTAACTTTCTCTTAGACTAATAATTAGTTTAATTTGCTTAATTCCTCATTCATTTTTCTTGATATATTAGAATCCATTTCTTCTCTTTCTGCTACTTCAGTCTTTATAGCTTCATGTAATCTTGGTAAATCTGTTTCTAAACATTAATTCAATCTTTCAATATTCTCATTTCTTGTTCTACTTTCTGTACTTAATTCACTTCTTATTAATCCTGTCTTCTCTTCAATAAATCTTATTATCTTTATTCTCCATCTTTTCTTGTTGATGTCAATCCTTCAACTGCCTAATTGAATGAATTCTCTAAATCTATATATTCCTTTTGTTTCTATTCAAAATGTTATTCTCTTTATAACTTTGTTTAATCCAACACTTTCTATAATTTCAATACACTATCCTTAATCAAGGCTACTCTTTAACTTAATTATTCATTTAATTCATTCAATCCAGATTCCAATTAATCTAATCTTGTCTCTGATTCTTCTATTCTTTTTGTCTAAATATTAATAATTGTATTACTCTCTCTCCTTCTATTGTTAAATCCATTTAACTTAATTAAGAACTTATTTTTGCTACTCTCTCTCTTGATGGTGAATAATCTAATCTATTTTACTATACATTACTTCTATTATTTGACATATCTAACTGATTATTTGAATTAAAAGATAATATTAATATAAATAAATTTATTGTTAATAGTTTATCAATGTATGTGTTAATACATTATAAAATTAAAGAGACTTAATTAATAATTTTACTAGAATTGTGGATTAATATTATTCTCTCAATGATTTGTGCTAAGGTATTGATATACAATTAGTTTGGTGAAAATAGGTTATGTATAATGTTCCAAATGCGTTATATTATAAAATAGTATTTTATCTAGAAAGATACAGAAAGCAGGATACGATATTTGATAAATATTATAATCAGTATATATTCTATTACTACCTTAATACAAGATTACTAGCTTATCACTTATTATTCAAGGATTTTTCTACAATAAAATTTAGTTTTTTCAATTAATCTTGGATGTTTCTTTTATATGTTTGCTCAAATGATAATGGAGTTTTTCTTTTTTCCTTATCTTTCACAAGATTACTCTCTCTTTCTTTTGACTTAGATTTTGATTTAGATTGAGTGAGATCAATTGATCTTCTTCTTTTTTCTGCTGTTGCCTTTGTTTACTTTAAATGAATTTTTTATTTGGGTTTGAATAATCTACTTAATAATTAAATATTACTATTTCTTATGCTTTTCAAAAAGTTAATTGAAGTCTTTTTATATTTAGATATTAGGATTTTAATTATTATTATATTTTTGCATCATAACAATACTTTCCTCACTTTCTAAATCTTCATTTTCATTTGAATTGGGTTTATTTGTGCATATTTGAAATTATAGTTAAGAATTAGATTATTATTACTAATATTATTACTATTCTAATTATTATTATAAATCAGTTTAATTCATTTATCTTTATGTCTATTATTATTATTATTCTCCATTTAAAAGCTATAAAAGATCTAAATTAATTTATTTTTGTTCATTTAATTCTTGTCTAATTAGAGATAATTATTAATTCATTGATTCTTAAATTTATTAATTGATCTAATATAGATTCTAGAGAGGAGATGGATCTGGCTCTTCTTCAAGATGAACTATTTTTTTTTTTAAATCATTTTGAAGTATTTAATTATGCAATTACATTAATGTATTTAATTAATTTGATACTTCATCTCTATTACTAATTAACATTTCTTATTCCCTTGATAAATTCTAATCAGAATATAATATGAATATCTACTTATAATTGTGTATGTAATTAATTTTTTTCAAATGATAATTATTACAATTCCAAAAAAAAGTTAGTCTTTTTTTCTTCCTCTTCCTAAATAAGCTTTTCACTTTGTTCTTAAATATCAAGCAATTTTTCTTCTTATTCTTTAAGAATTGAAATCTTTTATTCATTTAATCTGCGTTATTCTTCTATCTCCAAAGTTCTTAATAATGATTCCAATTCGAATTTTGCTTACTATTATTCCCTTAACAAATTGATTGATTCTTATTCAAGTATTTATTATTCTCTATTAAGATGATCTAATTTTGAAGATAGCATTGTATTTTTATCATCATCAAAGCTTTCTAACTTTTGAGTTAACAATTATAAAATAGGATTTGAAAGGTTCAATTTTTGTGGTGATTGCTTTGGGATTGACTTTGCTTATGAAGAATGTAACTAAGAATTTTCAGTTTGATTCAGTTTTTTCATTCTTTGTTCAAATTCTTGTAATTCTCTTTCCAATTCTTATTTACTTTTGAGATGAGAATCTCTTGAATTAGGATAGAGATTAGGTGCATTGTTTTAGTCAAGAATTTAAAGTTTGTGTTCAAGTTAATTAATTAATTAATGAGTCTTAGATAACTTGAACTTGGATCTGTTTTCATCTTCTGATTCTTCATCGCTCATTTGAAAATCAAATTAATTATTAATCAAGTTTTTTATTCAACTTTCATATAAATTAATTAAATGATCGATAATCTGATAATATTAAGAATACAAAATTATAAGAATAATACAAAGGGATATTCATTCGAAGAATTAAAGAAGTTGCCTAATTTTAGTATTATAACTTCAAAGAATAAAATCTATTTTGGATAAGTATTCAATGGTCTTAAACATGGCTTGGGAGTATTATTGATGGAGGAAGAACATGTTTATGAAGGAGAGTTCAATAATAATCGTAAGCATGGTCAAGGTTGGGAAGTTTTTCCATCTAAATCAAATTATTAAGGACTTTATGTTAATGGCAAACCAGAAGGTCAAGGAAAATTTACATGGGCAAATGGTGAATATTATGAAGGAGAATGGTTCAATGGTAATAAACATGGATACGGAACTTGGATGGGTTTAAAGGGTGATATGTATACTGGATATTGGATTGATGGTAAACCTAATGGAAAAGGTTATCATAAATGGATTAATGGAGATTAATATAAAGGGGAGTTTAAAGATAGTTTGAAGCATGGTTTTGGTGAAGAACTATTTGCAAACGGAGACAGATATGTAGGAATGTATTAAAATGGAAAGCCTGAAGGAGATGGAGAATATTTTTATTCTAGTGGTGCTCATTTTCATGGAAAATTTTAAAATGGTCTTAAAACTGGCTATGGAGAATATAGATGTTCAACCTACTCTTATAAAGGGTACTATGTGAATGACAAAAAACATGGGGAAGGTGAGCTAATTTATTCAGATGGCACTAAAAAAAAGGGAAAGTTCTTTAACGATTTCTATGAAAAAACAGTTGCAAGGTAATCAAGTGTCCCAAGTAATACTTAACCAAATAATACTCCACCTAAAAATTATTTAGATGTAATGAGGGCTTGTCTAAAGCCTCCTTCTTACTTATCATCTACTAAACCAAACCCTAAAAAATAATAGGCCTCTCCTCTGAATAAAACAGTTATTGTCTAAAGAAATCGTCTTGATTTTCATTGTTCTGATAAGCCACAAAAAAATTAACATATATAATCAGATAGACAAAATTCAAAAAGAGAATTTTAAGAAAGGGATATCAATCTTAAATAATAAGACAAATAAGTTTTGTAAAAAAAAACTTCTAGTAATGTACAAAGCAATAAATCTTCACCCAAAAACTAGCAAACAATATATAAATAATCCAATCGAAGACCAAAAGAATAGTGCTTTAGATTTGATACAACTAAAATAAATTTTATTACAAAAACAGGATTAAAAGGAAAATAAAGCTTTAAATATAGAAGTTACTCTAAATATGATTGATTAATATATTACTAATTAAATTATATCATTTCTAATATATCTTTCTGAATAATAATATACTCTAACTAATTTTTAATTTATGTTAAAACAATATTAATAATTTTGTTTTAAGGAAAATCAACTTAATCAATATATAGTTACTGTTCAACTTATGATTATTTTTAATAATAATTTCAAGTAGATGAATTGCAAATCAAAAAGATTTTTAATTTGTTTTATATTTTTTAGTTCAAATTAAATTATAATTGATCATTAATGAGATTATTTTGTGATTTCTCCTTATAATTGTATTTTATTATTGAAAGTTTTCAGCATATATTTTCGAATGATTTAATGATTTAAAATAAATTGCTGATATAAATAACAATTAATTGTAATTACTTTTCATCTTTCAAATAACAATAATAGTATCTATTTTTGTTTTTAATTATTTAAACAATAGAATTATTGTTATTTCATTTCAAACTAATTATTAACTAAATGTTCTATTCAATGCTTGTAAAAAATTAAAACGTTATGAGATAACTGTATCAATCTATTAATATTTAAAACTCATCCTAATGTTAAAAAGAACACCTGAAGAACTAAAAAATTTATTGAAGTGTTGTAAATTAAACTTTTTCAATTTTAAAATGAATTTTGTAAAATATCTCACTAGGAATGATTTTTGAGCGAAATAAATTAACAATAAATTTATTTATATTAATATTATCTTTTAATTCAAATAATCAGTTAGATATGTCAAATAATAGAAGTAATGTATAGTAAAATAGATTAGATTATTCACCATCAAGAGAGAGAGTAGCAAAAATAAGTTCTTAATTAAGTTAAATGGATTTAACAATAGAAGGAGAGAGAGTAATACAATTATTAATATTTAGACAAAAAGAATAGAAGAATCAGAGACAAGATTAGATTAATTGGAATCTGGATTGAATGAATTAAATGAATAATTAAGTTAAAGAGTAGCCTTGATTAAGGATAGTGTATTGAAATTATAGAAAGTGTTGGATTAAACAAAGTTATAAAGAGAATAACATTTTGAATAGAAACAAAAGGAATATATAGATTTAGAGAATTCATTCAATTAGGCAGTTGAAGGATTGACATCAACAAGAAAAGATGGAGAATAAAGATAATAAGATTTATTGAAGAGAAGACAGGATTAATAAGAAGTGAATTAAGTACAGAAAGTAGAACAAGAAATGAGAATATTGAAAGATTGAATTAATGTTTAGAAACAGATTTACCAAGATTACATGAAGCTATAAAGACTGAAGTAGCAGAAAGAGAAGAAATGGATTCTAATATATCAAGAAAAATGAATGAGGAATTAAGCAAATTAAACTAATTATTAGTCTAAGAGAAAGTTAATAGATAAGAATCAGAATAAGCAATTTTTGACATGTTAAAAGATGTTGTCAATAGAATTAAAACAGAAGTAGATAATGAAAAAAAATAAAGGTTTTTTTATTTTATTAATGTTATATAGAGAATCAACAGAAGAAACACTATTAGCTTTATTAGAAGATACTTGCAATAAAGTTAATGCAGCATAACTAGCTTGAGTTAAAAATCATTATTCATTAAATAAAATAAAATATATAATAATTTATTTATAAATTTATTATTCTTTATTAATTTTATTATTATATATATATAATAATGTACAATAACAAGTTTTGTTTTTATTTTTTTTCTTCAAAAAATATGTTGATTTACCTCAAAATTTGATTTAGTTTGTTAATTTTCACTAAGATTATTATACCGTTTATGCAAATTTGAAAATATAGATTAATAATATGTTTTTGTTTAAGTAAATTTTTTTCGATCATTAAATATGGGATAAATTAA
Organism: Paramecium biaurelia; assembly: GCA_000733385.1. NCBI lineage: Eukaryota > Ciliophora > Oligohymenophorea > Peniculida > Parameciidae > Paramecium > Paramecium biaurelia. Next base: position 5,867 of record JPFL01000495.1, read on the forward strand.
TCAAAATGTAATATTCTTCTACTTATACATGATAGTGTTCTAATGTTTATGATAAATGATAAGCATATTAATAATAATAATTTTTCCTTTTTAAAATATGATTATTGGATAACCAAATTAAACAACATATTAATTTTATCAATATTATATAAATGAGTGATCAATATCAGAAGCCTGAAAGTCAAGAAAGCTCTAGCCTGCAATCTTCTTAGGATGAATAGCAATAAAAAACTATAAAGCCAGCTGAAATAGTAACTCTACCCAAAGTTTATGTACAATCCCTAAATAATGAATAACCATCAACAAGAGAAGAAAGGAAAATTAAATAATATTTACAACGCATACAAGAATAAGAGCGTTTAGAGGACGTATGTTTCTTTAAAATTTAGATTTACAAAGGCTGCCACTTTACAAAGGAAGCGCATAAAAGTAATATATCATATATAAATTATATTTTAGACAAACCCGCCACAAAAATAAGAGGATAATTTAGAATAGGCAATAAGTGGAGAAAATGGAGAAAACGGAGAGGATGAAGGAATGTAAAATATATCCTTTTTTTATTAGTTTATTAATCCCTCCAGCAATTTAATTGAATCCGTAAGTATTATAAGCAGAATAATAATCTGAAATCTAAACCCAACAATTAAAGATGAGATTGAACCCTAAACTAAAAATAAAGGTATTCATTAATATTGAGAATAGGAAAAACATCATGTGTACATATATTTAGCAAATTGTCAAGATTAAAGTTTAGAGTGCAATTAAGAATTAACATCCAAAGCAACTCAATTTTATTCACCTTAAAAACAAATGAAAGAATAATCAAGTTTAAATTAAATAAATCAAGAGATATTTTAGGAAACAACTATCATAATTAAAAATATCAAAAATTAATATTAATAATTTATTGATTAAACCCAAAATGGAAATTCATCAGATTAAAAGGACTTCTTTATCAAATATTTAGATAAGAAATACATAGAATCTGTGCTTCGAGAGAGTAAAATGCAAATATAAAGAAAATAAACAAATGATAAGTAATTATAAAATGGAAAACAGATCCCAAAAAAATATTGATACTTATAAATACAATCAAGAATTAAAGAAATCTGGTTTTTCATTTCTATTTGTAGATTATAATTTCCTTCTTTCTTCTAATATACAACTAATGATCTTATTTAATTTTGAGTTGGATATTAAACATTTCTCATCTATTTTTGAAAATATAAATAAAAGTTCCTTAATCTCTGATAGTTAATAAATTTTCTTAATTAATTCAAGAGATTTTACAGATCTTATTAAAATTTCTTTAAGAATATAAATAGTCTCTTCAGTTGATAATAATTCAGGTTGCATAAGTTCTAAAATGTTAAATTATTTTTTCTTTTCAATATCATCATCATATTATTAAATAAAAGTTTTCATGTGAATTGATTCCCCAGTAGCGGCAGACCATCTTACACCAGTTGTAAATTCTTCACTAGTCCTTTTAGTAATAATTTTATCTTCTTTAATTTTGTTATTTTCATTGATGAGTTTTTAGTTTAAATGATTTAATGAGAAATTGTCATTTTATAATTTTTGTATTTTCTATTGATAATAAATAGATAAATACATTTTATAAGATTTCATATTATTTTATTTTATCTGCAAAGACCACTTTTAAATCTATAAATTCTTATTGATAACTTTTGTATTCATTAATTAATTGATTTAATTATTGGTGACTCAAATTTGGTTATACATATTAACTAATAACTCGACTTTATTCTAAACTTCTACTTTTTGGTGATTACCTAAAATCTTTATGATTTGATTCTTATTATATTAATTATTGCATTTGAATAATTTTAGTACTCAACTCAGCATTCTTATCTTAAAAGCATTTATTCTATTCAATATATTGTTTGATTTCAACATTTTTGAATTAAACTTTTTTTTTTAACTTTTCTGATTCCTCTTTTAATTCTAAAATTGATTTTTCATTTTCTTTTTATGTCTATTAAAGCATTTTGATTTGAGAGAATAATTCAATATTCTTTTTATCCTTCTCTTTAATACTTTATAGCTAAAATTTGTAATTACTCTATTAAAATTAATCATATAATATACTTTTGAAAAAGAGTCTTCCTTTAATTATTGAATTTGCTTCTCATATTCTTATTTCTTTTCAAGTAATTCTGTAATTTGACTTTAAAATTATTGTCTTATTAAATGGATATCATAATATATTTCACTTTTATTTTATTATATAGAACTACAATTTTTTAATTTTTCAATGTCCATAGATTATTTTATTAAGTCTTTGCTTTTAGACGATGATGTTTTCTATTTATACTATTAATTTTCTGAAACAAGATTATAATTAACTTTTTTGATTTTTTCAAATTCTTCAATTAAATACTTTTCCTATTCCCGCTATTCATTAAATATTAATGAAATCTTTTTTTATAATGATTTATTTTCTTCCAAGACTGTTGTTTATTATTCTTTATATTATTCAATTTGATCTGTTAATTCTTTAATCATTTCATCCTATTATTCTAATGCTATGTCAATTTATTCTCTTTATCTTGATAATAATAAGGTGACAGTCTCTCTGATTTAGGTTGACAAATCATTTTCAAAATCGAGAATACCTTACTCATTTTCTAATGAACATTCTTTTAATATGTTTTTTAATTCTTGTTTTCCAGCTAGGCAATGTTAACATTTTGTATTGACTTCAAAAACACTAGATCTTTTAATTTCTTTGATTTTTATATCAGATAACATATTTTAATCTTGCTATTCATTTTTTATAAGAGTTGTTAAATTAGATATTTGTAATTCTTGATTTTCAATAGTTTTTTCTTTAGTGTGGAGAATTTTATAGATTTTTTCGATTTCTTGTTATAATGTTTGATCTTATGATTGTAGTTTTATTATTTCATTTTTTAATTCACTTATTATTTGATCTTTTAATTAAATGGTATTCTATAAAGATTCAATTTTTTTGGATTCTGATGATTCATTATTTTTTGTAGTCAACACGTCTATATTTGAAAAATCTTTTGACTTTTATTCAATTTCAATAAATTTATGTGAGAAATTGTCATCAATTCCTTTTATTTATTGCTTAAAATTCAATGAGTTTTCATTAGAAAATTCAATACTAATACCTGCAACTTAAGGAAAAATGTTTTTTCCATTTCCAGGTGCCACATTGTATTTAGACCAATCAATTAATTTATTGATTTTCTTAGGAGTCATTGATTCCATAATTGAATTTGAAGCTTGCATTTAAGGTTGAATTTCTTCTTATTTTGTTTTAGTAGCAAATTTGAATGATTATTTATTTGGAGTTCCATCTGATATATCGCTATAAGAAGTGATTGTAATATCAGGATTCTAGGATTATTAAGGTTAATTAGATTTTTGAAATAACAATTGATCCAAGTCTGTATTCGTATTCATATTGAGAGAGGGAAAATTCAAAATAATAATTAATGTTTATATGAGTAATTCATTTTCTTTTTTATTTTAAAGAGGACACTCTTTTATGAAGCATTTATTCTGTAGAGACATTTGACAATAATTGATGATAATCTAGATCTTTTTATCCATTAGGTAAGGTATTTTATCTATCAGCAAAGAAATTGTTTTGAGAAATTATTCTCTTCAATCCTTAAGCTTTTGATTTGGAGGGACTTGAAATAGAGCTGACTTATTATACATTGGTGATAGAGGATTACCTAAAATAAAATAGAATTATACTAAGATTTAATTCGTTTTTAGAGAGATTAGAATTACTCAGGAGTGAGTTTCTATTATTTGCTATTGTGAGTTTAAGGAGATGCTTATTTTGATTGATGTTCTTTAGGTTCTGTACTTTTTCTTTGTGGTTTAAATTTAGTATTGAGTGCCAATTATTATTGAGTGACCATCATGAAATGCTATTTCAATATTTTTGCTTGTTCCTATTTCATTTATTTCTGTTCCGAAGAGTCAAAGTAAAAAGCTTTAAATATTCTAATTTCTTATTGTAATCCAGTCTTGCCTAATAACTTTTCTCTTGTTTCCAACTCTCCTTTCATCAGATCATTTGAGTCATAGTTGAATTATAACTGATTTGGCTTAAATGGCGGAGGTACTTACTTTTATAATATTGCAACAAGATCTACATCTTTAAACCAAGAATGAGTTAATAATTCTGTTAATCCTTTGTTTGCTCCTAATCTTTCTGAAGGTTGTTTGCATAATAAACCTTATAAAAGATTCTATGTATAAAGTAAATGTACCTTTATGTCAGCTGATAAATTTAATTTATCAGGGAATGTTAATTCTTCATTAAGTATTGATTCATAGATCTCATCTGTATCTCTAGAATAATATGGAGGTAATCCAGTTACTAATTCATATAACAATGCTCCTAGACAATAATGATCCACTTAAACATTATGTCCTACTTTTAATAACATTTCTGGAGCCATATATTCCGGTGAACCACAAAAACTGTATGCATAATCATCTTCAGTCATGTTGGGTTTCGATAATCCAAAATCTGCTATTCTAATATGACCATCTATGTCTATCAAAATATTCTCTGGTTTGATATCTCTATACACTACAGATAAAGAATGCAGATAAAACATAGCTAAACAAATTTCAGTAAAATAAAATCTTGCCTAATCTTCTGTCATTCTTTTCACTTATCTTAATTACCAGAACAATTCTCCTCCACTACAAAATTCTAACACAAAAACTATGAAATTCTTAGATTCAAATGCATATTCTAATTTAATAATAAATGGATGATCAAGCACTGTCATGATATCTCTTTCATTTTAAACAATACCTATTATAATTATGCTAGTCATTCATACCTTATTTCTTATTTTAAATTATAAATTCCTTATCAATTAATTTCATTGCATAAAATCTTCCATTTGATTTCTTTTTCACCATATAAACTCTTGAAAATCCACCTACCCCAATACATTTCACAAAAATAAAATCTTTCAGTGTTATCTTATTTTATTAAGGAGTTCCATAAAATGGTTATAAATTCAAAGTTTATCCACTAAAGATTTCTAAGCTTTTATTAGGTTATTATAAATAATAATCGACTGGCAGATTCTTATCAACAGTATGAAATGAAACTATCTCTAGATCTGATGATTCATTTCCAGTACCACATGTTACTTTTCTTTCATCTGGTTAAGAGCCTGTAGATGAATATTAGTGTATTGAATGCTTCTTTACTTCTTATTTCAAAAATTCTTCTAACCATCCTGTAGTTTTTGAAGATTCAATATTAAATTTAATTTATTGATTTTCATGACTTACTATTATTGTAAGTCCTGTATTAACAAAACTCAATTTGTTGGAGGTTTAAGATTTCTATGGTTGGCTTGTACCAGAATTAATACGTTTACTTTCCTTTTATTAGCTCATCATATCTGACATATTTGCTTTTTTATTTCCTGATGATAATTATTTATGACTTGTCATTAATTTGAGTAATTCTTATTAATACTATTTTATATGATTCCCTTTTTTTTATCCCATACTCTAATTTGTTTTTTAATTTGGACTCAAAGATTGTCCAATTAATCCATTAGGATTAAATGATTAACTTAACTGTTAAGATGCTTTTGTAGTAGATCTAATTATTATTCTAAACATACGTTTTCAATATGCTCTATGATACTATCTCATGTAATTTCTATTATTTTGAGAGCATTATCAAATTTAAATATTTATATAATATATTATAATACTATTCACATCACTGATTATAAAATTTTGATTTCATGTAAATCCCTTAATTTCTCTAAATTGCTTTAATCCTTAGATAATTTTGCTAAAGAATTGTTGAAATTTTTCTAGAATTCCCAATTTTATCTTTTACCAAACAGGATTGTTTTGATTGAAAAAAAGAACAAGCATTAACATCACAATTAATTGGAGATAATAAATCAATTATCCATCCAATTAAATTACAACAATTACAATAAATTATCTCATGATCATTATGAAATTGAAATTTTATGTATTCCACTAATTCAATTAGTTTTAATTCTTATACTAACATATTAGGTTTGCATTTAATTAATCTGAAATACAATTTTCTTTTAATTTATTATGTTTGTTATCCTAAAATTAGATTGCTTTGATAAACTTAAAATAAGGTTGAATAAATTTGAATTTAAGTCTTTTATAAGAAATATGATCTATATTTTTCTTCAGTTTAAAAAATTGGCAATATATTAAGCGTATTTAATATCTACTTTTTCAAATAACATTTAAAACTCTTAAAATAATTGCATTTCTATTCTCAAAAAGTATATTTTTCAAGGATGTACCTACCCATAGCATTAATTACTTCAAAAACTTAAAAATATAGCTACCAAATCCCTTTCAGCCTTATATAAAGAATTACTTCTATGAAATACTTCATTTGATAGGATTTAGTTCTAATTATTTCATACTATTATATAATCTATCTGGGTTTCTCCTGGCCAATCACAATTTCAATATCTAGATAATCTGTCATTGTATCGTAGATTCATAATAGAATTTAGTTCCTACTTCAAGCAACAGAAAACTTGATTTTTAATAAATAGCTTCAAATCTATTATATTAAATTATCAATAATTTTAATTTTATCTTTAAAATTAGAGCTATCCCAGCTCTAAGCATCACCATTCTTGAAACATTAAGCTTACACAATGACCTTTGTGCAATCATTAATAGTCTTTTTATTTTGATTTGACTTTATTTATGTAACTGCTTTATTCAACCAAAAAGTCTTATTATCTTTCACTAATTCAAGAGCTTATGTATATTTTCAAAGTGCTTAATCAAAATCATCTTTACTATAATACTCTTTTTTTTTTAAATTGTCTCTGTCTGCCCAATTAATTTAAATTTCTATTTCTTCTATTGTTTTCTGCTCTTGCCTTCTATAAATTTTTCGAACTTCCTTAATTATGAGTTATGAATTGATTTTTAATTCCTAAGTGAAAGTATCTATTTTACACCAATAGAATTAATCTGTCTATTTAATGTACTCTAAATAACAATATTATAAAATAGCATAAATTTATGTTATCTTTTTCCTTTAAGCCCTTTTTGTTCTTCTTTCTATTTCTAAAACTATAATTATTTCAGCATATTCTTTGTTTTTTATTATCTATAGGTTACATATTGTATTTATTATTAATCAAAACTCTCTATCTCAAAACCAAAAATTCATGCAAAAAATAACACATGTAATTTAATATATTAACTCTATATTGAAATATGAACAGATAATTTATAATAAATATATTATTATTTTAGACACTAATTTAATTGATTATTGAATTTTCAGATCTTCGATTATGACAAAATTTAGAATGTTATTGACGTTTTCAGTATACAATCTACTGCTAGGATATATTTGGATTTCTATATTTTATTAAGAGTACTTTTGAAATTGTATACATAGAGTTCAAATTAATTAATCGCAGGACTTTGGGACAATTATCTCAAAAAAACTCAATTTCTCTTAAAACATTAATAAATTTGTATAATCTTGTATTAGGAAAAAACAAAATAAATTAATATCTATAGTGAATTTGAATTTATTATCATTTTAGATTATTAATCCGAATTCTCTATCATTATCCAAAATAAGGAATTCACATTAAAGAATGGATTCACTTTAAACCCTAATTCAAATTCATGGAGGATATCATTTCTCATATTTGTTATTATGTAAAAATGAACATTATTTCAGGTAATAGAAATGAAAATTAAAAATTACTAGATAAGTTGTAGTTGATTCTCAATTAATTTTTTATTTCTTTATGTTTATTATAATAATTTTAACCATTCACTGTGTCAAGTCTTAATGGTAACGTACAGCCTTATTTCTCTATTCACAAATAGTATACTAATGTTTCAATTGTGATTGTTATTATTCAGAAGACTTTTGTTAGGCATCAAAGTAGACTATTACAGGTCATTTTATTACTTGTAAATAACCTTCTATGAGTTACATCACTTTGGATAACACCTACAACAGCATTGCATATAAATATTCTCGAAGTTAATCGAGTGGGGATTTTATATCCTTTGATTTATACTTTCAAGGTAAGTGGGCAAATGATTTAGTAGTTTTTGAATTTGGTTCATTTTAATATCAATTTGAATATACCTCTCCTGATTAATATCCAATAACAGAAGGGTTTTGTGATTCCATTTAAACTGATGTAAGGACAGTTAACTTCACTTTACCAAGCTTATAATCAGGGTAAATAAAATTCAGATAGTCTAACACAAATATTGGATCTGTTTCAATCAGGATGATAACAATATCAAGAATTAAATGTTATCCTTCGTGTTCCTCATGTACAGGTCCAGAGCAAAACTAGTGTCAATCTTGTTATTATGGAGTGCCAACAAATAATATATGTCCCCCATGTCCAAATAATTAATATTATGAAAAATATGAAGGTTGCAGAACTTCATGTAGAATTGAGAATCTTAAATATTCAAATGGATTTTGTTAGCGATTTGATTGTAATAGTTTTATTTATTTTAGAATATTAAGTCTAAATGTACGATATTTATATATCATCATCTAGTAAGCTAAAATGGTAACAACTTTATGATCCATTACATCTGGACACATCTCTAAATTATTTTTATTTTAATTCACATGTCTATGGCATTTTTAAATATAATTCTGGAATAGGCAGACTTATTGATGAAATAAGCACATCTACAATTAGAGATTCTTATGGGATTAGAATATCATTAATGTTATTCAATAATTTAGAACTTGGGAGAGGAATCAGGTTTATGATTAATAACACTTACTATAGTTCTATTTATAGAGATTTATAAGGGATCTAAACACATGGAATTTAAATTGTCTAATAATATTAATATGGTTCCTACAGCTCATACTCCTTAACTTTATAATTAGACCTCTATATGTTTATTGATTTACCCTTATATCCATTTTACTTTTCAGCCATTGGAAACTTTTTGTAAAATTATTATTTATCTCAGGGATTCAACTGTAGGATGGGGATTAATATTCCTCTAGATTACAACTGGACTTTGTCCATATTAGTGTAAGATATGTGAAGTATCCTATTAATGTAAGAAATGTAATTCTAATTATTATGTGGATAAGGATGGTAATTGTATTTCATGTTCTTTTGATAATTAGAAAATTATAGGAGATTACTGTTATGATTTTGAAGATGAGATACCCTGTATTTTAATTTATATTATTGTTAGATTCAAAATATTTAATAAAGGACTATTTTGATGGTGTTAGTGATCTAAGCTAATATTCTTAATACAAATTGCTCACCTAAAAGGGAGTTAATTTTTTGAAAGGTGAAGATATTTTGTATTCGTATTTTGGCAACACTAGAATATTTGGTGGAAAATATGTTTGGAGTCAGGCCATATTTTAAAGAATTCATTAAATTAGTAATCCGCACTATAGCATTACTATTTAATTTAGGATTATATTTGGTCCTAGTTTCCCTTCAGATAGCAGGTTTATTTATACTATTGATGATAACTCACCTATTTCATATTCTAGAAGCATTGCTAGTATTTAAAGCGATGGTACAGGTGTGTATTTGATATCACAAAAGATAGCCCATTTTATAGATAATTTAACAATAAAATGGGAATGCTATGGAGAAAATAATGAACCAATAAAAGCATATTGTGGGTTCTATAAATACTTTATTATTGTTCATTACTGTTAACCTTATTGTTTAAGATGTACTGATTAAAGTACCTGTCTAGAATGGTAATAATATGATACAAGTTCAATTAAGTTGTCTTAGGATGAATGTCAAAGTGATTAATACTATGATAAAATTTCATTACATTGTATAAGTTGTCCTTCTTAATGTTTAACTTGTAAATCATCAATTTATTGTTTAACCTGTAAACCTACATACGTTCTGACTAAATTAGGATGTTTATGTTAAACAAATTAATATGAGTTGGTAAATTAGTGTGTAAGTTGTCCATAAGAATGTGAATAATGTCTGAGTTCATCATTTTGTTTATAGTGTTCAATTACTAAATATAGAACTCTTTTGAATGGATAATGTGTATGCGTAGATGGATATTACTCAATACCAACAAATCCTTAATGTTTGAGATGCCAATTATTTTGTAAAACTTGTTCAGGACCTACTGAATGTCTCGTGTGTTAAAATATCAACAATATTGAGAAAGTTGGTTCTTAATGTTAATGCAAAATAGGTACTGCATATGATGATTCACTTAATACATGTGCAACTTGTCATAATACTTGCTTGACTTGTTTTAAAATTTCAATAAATGGATGTTTGACTTGTGATTCTACTAAGAATAGAATATTGAGAGGATTAAAATGTGAATGTTAACCAGGATATTAAGAATTGAATAATATTTGTACAAGTAAATATATAATTTTTTTATTTTAGGTTGTCCTACTATAGAAGATAGTTCATTAAATTAATGTTATAATCTATGCGATAACAATTAAAAAATATGGCATACGATTAATTGTAATTCTTGCGATTCTGGTTAATAATTAATATAAAATAATTGTTAACCCTAATGTGGAGACTTTTTGAAATAACTTTATGAAGAATGTGAAGATGGTAATGATATTTTAGATGACTTGTGCTATAACTGTTAATTTTAATGTCCAAAACATTGCACAACTTGTGATTCAACAACTACTTTACCTTGTCCAGATATTTGTGGAGATGGAATAATTTCTGGTAATGAAGAATGTGAAGATGGCAATAATATACAATATGATGGATGTTACAACTGTAAATATTAATGTTAGTCTGCTTGTACTAAAGTATTATGGGTAAATGTTACGAATGTTAAACATCTGGATGGTACACTGATACATCAACCACTATTTGGACATGTAAAGAATAATGTGGAGATGGAGTGTTAACTGGAAGCGAACAATGTGAAGACTTAAATAGTGATGACATGGATGGATGTTATAAATGTAGATATTTTTGTAGAAAGGGTTGTACGTCATGTGATTTCACTACTAATACATGTTTAAGTTGTGAATAACCAGGTTATGAACCATATTCATATTATTGCAAAAATATTTGTGGAGATGGATTAATTGTTGATGGTCTTTATGGATATTTTAAAGAGTATTGTGATGATGGCAATACTAATAATAACGATATGTGTAATAGTTAATGTAACGGTTGTGCTATTGGATATGCTCTATCTAAGTAGAAAATATGCGAACCTGTTTGTGGAGACTCTATAAAATTAAGTGTTGAAATATGTGAATCAGGAAAGATATTACCTTATAGAGGATGCTTAAATTGTAAAGCAAAGTGCTAAAGCGTTTGTAATAATTGTGATACTACTGGGAAAGGTTGTTTAGAATGTTAACTTGGATATGCTAATTTTAATAATGTGTGTCATTCTATATGTGGAGACTTAATAATTACTGAAGATGAAGAATGTGAGGATGGAAACCTTATTTATGGAGATGGTTGTCATTTCTGTAGGTTTAGTTGTGTAAAATCATGTCTCAGTTGTATCAATGGAGTTTGTTATTTATATGAAGATGAGGAGGATTAAGTCATATCTAAATGCCTTTCAATTTTAGGGTTAGATATGGATGTAAGTTAATAAATGTGTATATTATTTAGTGAATTAATCTATTTTAATAGATCTTAAATTAAGAATCTATTTTAATGTCATCATAAATGCTAAATTTGTTAATTCTAAACATGCTATCTTTGTTAAGAAGGGTATGAATTAACACCAAATAAGTAAGAATGTAGATAATCCTTTATATTTTCAGAGGAATTACAACATTGTCAAATAAGTAATGGGAATATCTGTTTGAAATGCAAAGATTATGCTTATTTTGACATTTTTTAAAATAAATGTTTGCTTCCTTATTATCCATTAAATTAAAATGAAAATTGTAATTAAGGATTTTATATGGATAATATCTCATAATGTGGAGATGGAATCCTTACTTAAGAAGAAGAATGTGAAATTATGGATGAAAATTGTTTATATTGTATTTATCAAAAACCTTAAAGATGCAATTATTTTTTCAAAGATCTTTGTCTTGAATGTGAACTTGGTTATTTGTATGATATAATGAAGAAATCATGTGAAATTTATAGGGAATATGAATATTTAGCAAAAAGTGAAGATGAATTAAATTTTTTATATTGTTAATAGAAGTTAAGTATTGATTGTCTAATATGTGAATTTGGAGTATGCTTAAAATGTAAATAAAACTACTTCTTCTTCAATGGATTATGTAAGGATATTCAAACAAATTAAGAAAATGAGATTTACAATACAAATTTGGATTAATTTTATTATGAAAGTTCAGATAGCTAGGAAGAATAATCATGTGGTTAAAATTGTGATCTATGCAAAAATGGAATTTGTAAAGAATGTATAAAAGGTTTTACATTTATTTCAATTATTCAACTATGTTAATCAAGTGATTCTATTTAATATGTTGAATCAAATGATGAATATACATTATTGGATTTAGTTGTCAATGAATATGCATATTATTGTGAATTATGGAAAACTTAAATACACTAAGAATATAAGTTTGAAGTTTATAATTAGAATTGTTAACATATTCAAGAAAATTAATAAAATGAGTAAATAAATTATTATTTTGATACTTCAATTGTCATTTATCAATTTTGTGATTCAAATTGTATATTTTGCAATTTTGGTATATGTAGTTTATGTTTGGAAGGAAGTTATATATTTAATAATGAATGTCTATAACATGATATTATTGTTGAATATTATTATAATAATGAAGAAGTATGTGGAGATAAATTAGTTTAATTGGGAGAAGTTTGTGATGATGGTAATCAGATTGAATATGATGGATGTTTTTAATGTCAATTTAGTTGTGATCAATATTGTTTAAAATGTGAATAAGGCATTTGTTTGTATTGTAAAGAAGGATTTATTCTGAATTTGTAAACTTGTGAACCTTATTGTGGAGATGGTTTAGTGATGCCATTTACTAAAGAGGAGTGTGATGATAATAATGAATTTCAAGCGGATGGATGTGATTTATGCAAATTTGAATGTATATCACATTGTTTAAAATGTAATTCAGTACATTGTTTTAAATGTGAAAAAGGATTTGAAAATCGAAATGAAATTTGTATATCCATTTGTGGAGATGGTCTTGTAATTCCTGAGTTTGAAAGATGTGATGATGGCAATAAAATTATGTATGATGGTTGTTTTAATTGTCAATATTAATGTAGTCAAGATTGTTTAGAATGCTCTAAAGGAGTTTGTCAATTATGGTGCCAAGATTATAGAATTGTTGTTGATGGTCTTTGCCTTAATTAATGTGGTAAACTAATGGTAAGTTATGATTTAGAATGTGATGATAATAATGAAATAGATTATGATGGATGTTTTGAATGCAAATACAAATGTGATATGGATTGTCATACTTGTAATTAAGGAAAATGCCTTTAATGCAATACTGGATATATATTATATAAATAATAATGTTATATTCCAAATCAAGAGGAAAATTTTAGTTCAATGCTAGGAAATTAACAGAATAATTGGATTTGTAAGGATTTTGAATGTGCTTATTCTGAGAGTCCTAAGTTATAATTGAGTAATTTAGGATTGAAAAATCAATAATACAAAATTAAAATTATTTTTAATTAGGAAGTTGGATGTGCTCAAACAGAATGTCAAGAAATATTTAACATTTATTTTAAAGAAATAGAAGGACATTTTTATAAAGTCTCGTGTTCTCCTTTTAAAGATTAAGGATTTACAAAACACACATCATTGGTTGAGTATTTAATTGTAATTGAATTATTCAATCCAATTTCAATAAAGCCAACTGTTATTGTTGAACCTTTACTAGAAATCCTTAATTCAAATAATTAAACTGTTAATTTAACTAATTATGAACTAACCTTAGATATGCCAATAATTTTAGAATAAAATTAAAAACAAAGATCTGTTTAAATGTAAATTACAAGCAAAGCTGTAGTAGTAACTTCCATATCTTTTGGAGTGCTTTCAATAGTTTCTGGAGAATCTACATTTGTTATGGAATTACTTAATATTGTATAGTATCAATCATTTCTTAAATTTATCAATTAAGAGTACCCAGAAAACTTATTAATATATTTTTAAGCTTCTGAAATGATATCAGTAGGACCTTATTTGCAGATTTTCAACATTGATTAATTAATTAATCCTATCTTTCAAAAAGATGATTATATTCAACTTAAAGGAAAGTTTCTGTATTATTAATTAGAAGTAAGTATCATTACTAATATTTGTCCCTAAATATTCTAAGCATTTGGAATTGTAGTTATGATGTTATTCGGCCAAATATTGAATAAGGTGTTTCAAAAATTAATGTTCAATTAATTTTTTACTTCAACTTTAACAGGAAAGAACACCCTTTATTCAAAAGTAACAATTAAAATCCTAAAAGTTATTCGAAAGGGAATTAAATTATTAAAGATCTAGAAATACTATTTTAATATCAAATAGATAAAATTGCTTTTGTTATTAAATTCTTGGGACTTGATATTCAAATCTATTTTATATTTAAATAGTAATAAGAATGGAAATGTTAGAAATACGATTGAATCTACTTTGAGTTTAGGTATCATAACAACATATTTAACTGTTCTTGTTGATTGTCTTTAATCTTGCAGACCTAATAAATTAATATCATAAGCTTAAAGATTAGATCAAATATTTATAACCTTAGAACTTTGTAGAACATTCTTCTTTAGTATTATCTTAATAATTATCTAAGAGAATCAAGTTTTATAAACTTTATTGTTATTTATTGGTAGTTTTAGCTAATGTATTTTTATATATAAGTTTAAACAAGTTGATAAATTTGGTAAGATTTTATCAATCCTCATTGAAGGGACGGTATCCATTTTTATATTGTCTTCAACAATTTATTTTAAAACAATCAGAGAGTATATAAATTAAGATACTATGACAAACGTAGGATTTGCTCATATAGGATTATTGCTTGTAAGTTCTATTATTTTAGGATTTAAATAATCCATCTTTACAATTAAATTATTAATTAAAAAATTAATGGATACTAAAACAAATTGAATTTAACTTAAATTTCTCATGTGTTCATATATAATACATATCAATTGTTAATTAAAATATAAATTAAAATCCTAAAGATCTCATATTCTTATATAATCATATAGATATTCATATTAAAAAGTATTAATCCTTCTTTATATATATTTGAAAGTTAATTAATTTACATTTAAACAGTATCTCTATATATTTATGATATCACAATAATACATTAAATATCGTAATGTTAATACATATATATAATTGTTGTGAATAATCAAAGTTACATAGGATAAATACAATAATACTTTTATTGTCATTTCTATTTGTGATTACTTTTTGAATTCTTTCAATTATGAATCTATGTTCATAATATTTATACTAATATGTCCATTAAAGTAGTGAAAATAATCATTTTTATGGATGTAATTTTTAAACATTATGTATCCCTTCAAAGAGGTTAGAAATTAGAATTAACATAGGGATATTATATTGGCAATAATATTTCATTTTGAACTAGACTTCTTATATTAAATATGATATATAAATCTTAATATACAATCATTTTTTTTTCTCATTATTTTATGGATTTTAGACAGTTTTTTATATAACTTCTTATGCTTTTTAATTATTAGTTTATTATTATGGATTCTAAGGTTTGCATTTGTTTTTGTCAGATCCATTCATCCCTGTCATCATTTTTTACATCTGATTTCTATAATTTAATTAATAATATACTACTAATTAAATGATTTGTTATATATAAATTAATATTAATTTGATTAATAAAGTTTTAATTCTGCATTTTTAAATTTATATTAAATCACATGAAATTTGGATTAGAGTAATAGAATAGCAAAAATCCTATTGATATTAATAGATATATCAGTTATTCAATTCAAAATTTGAACATCCATCAACAGAAGAGTTGTGATATTGTATATTCATATTCACACCCATAATCAATGATCGGTAATTATTCTCATATAGATCAGACATCTATATGTTAAATTAATATCAAATTCTTATAATCCTCTGTAAGGATCGTAATCTTTAGTATTCTGATCGTTATACAACTATAGTGATAGGTTGTCGATTAAGGTTGATGAAAGCATAGCAATATAGCAATATGAATAATTTATATATATTATTCAACAAAATATATTTGATGCTAGAAACAGAATCAAATCTATAAAGGAATAATTTAGAAGCTGATAAATTATAAAGAATTAGATAAATCAGAAGAACATCGATAATCAATTCCTTATGTGATAAATTAAATAACAAAATGAATTATACACAATATATTAAATTAACAAAATTAGATTTAATATTTATATTATAGATTATTAAAATACTTATTATCATAATATAAATTAGGATACTCTAACGGATAATATACAATATAATCTGTGATATTCTTTTACTACTAAGTCATTCATGAATCAAATTATTAAAGAGGAGATGTGTTGCGTCCTGTACTTTTTTTATTTTTAATAAAGTCTTAGAGCATTAATAATGATTATATTAGATTACCTGTCTTAAAATTTTATCCATTGCTGTGATTATATTTTACTATAACTAAAAAAAAGCGTTGATTGAAACAAGAAATTTAAATTATAATCTAACAGTTTGAAAAAGTGCAAGAAAGGTTCAATTTGATATTACCATTATCTTAAGATTGTATTATATGTGAATTGCTCTTCAGGTAAAAAATCTGAATATTATGTATTTATACATTAGAAGTTATATTACAATAAAATAATTTTAATAAGCAGAATTAAAGTGATAGAGATAAATCAACAAATTAGATAATTTTTGATAGTTTTAAATATATATGTATAATAACTGCACTACCATGTATTTTTTGAGAGGAATAGGAAAATAAAAATGAGGTTCAAATATATATTTATAAAAGAAATGATATAAGTGAATAATATTATAATTTTATATATTCAAAATAAATTATATAAAAATTTGTCATATTCGATATCAAATTTTTTTCATTATTATTACCCTTCATTCTTCCATAGATTTCAAATAAAATCTCACTCTTAAACCAAGTATTATTAATGATATTATACTACTTATTAATTGTAAAGAACAATTAATCAAGACGTCAATTGGTATTATCGAAAATATTCTATTTGAAACAATTAAAGTATAAGTCAAATTTGATTGGCTGATTTCAATAAACAAGATTATTGGGGGTTCCCAACGTGAATTCTACCAGGAATAATTTTACCGAGAGAGAAAATACTTAATGTACTTACCTAAGAGATAATCTTGCTTTCTGCTCAATTAGTACATACTCAAAATCAAATAGAAATAAACCAAATTATACAGCTTCTTCTTCATGAACAAGTTAGCTTAAAGAATTGCGGTTAGAAAGATACTAGGTGTCTACAATTTTGTATTATTGACTAAAAATTGTCTATTCAAACAATCTTGTACCTAATTTTATTATTGTTGATTTCTTCCTTCCTTATTATATTCTACAACATTCCTTAAACCTTGCACAATAATGCGATTGGGAGATAGACTTCCCTATTTTATATAATAAATGCTATTTTTAAACTTTGTTCTACATGAGCATCTGTTCTCAATATTATTATTGTCTATTTCTTGGTGAAATACATATTTTACATGTGAATAAGACATGAAGCACAATAATAAATATTAAAATATCCAAAAACAGGAAATATACTTTCGGTCCCTCAAGAAAATAAATATATAATAATAATAATAATGAAGATTTAGATGAGAATTAAATGAAAAAATGAAATTAACTACATCAAAATTATAAAATTATGATTTAAGATTGAGAATTTAAAAAATTAAATAGAGCAATTATTTAAATTCTAAATAGAAATTAATTAATATTTAAATTACTAAATAAAGAAATGCAAATCAAATATTTGCTTTTAATAGGTCTTCTACTTACAATAACTAAGTAAGTTACAGTGACAAAAACAGATTAATGCGATGAATGCACATAATTTAAATCATCCTCAGATTGTAAAGCATTTGTTGGATGTGCTTGGACTGATAAAACAGCAACTACACCAGGATCATGTGGTAAATCTACAGCACCACCTCCAGTTACTTTTACACCATATTGCTCAACAATAGAGACAGCCAATTGTGCTAAGACTTTTGGATGTGCCTTAGTTGAAGGAAAATGCACACATTTCACAGGATGTTCAGCCTATGTCAAAACTTCACATTCAGATTGCTAAAATATATCTTACATGTGTATAACAAATGGAACAACATGCACAAATGCACTTGAATGTGTTGGATATACTAAAGAATAATGTGAAACCACACCAAGCTTAAAGAGTCCATTTAAGTGTAAACTTGAAGGAGAAACATGTAATGAATTGAAATGTACTGATGCTGATTCTTCACTTACAAGCGATATTGCTTGTAGTACATGGAAAAGTGGTTGTAGAACAACAGGTGCTGGATGTATTGATTTAATTCCACCTTGTGCTAATTATTAAGGAACTTCAGAAACATGCCCAAAGATGAAAGGATCAGATGGAAATTGTGAATTTAATGCTGAAGGTAATAATTGTAAAGCTAGAGTATGCACTGGTGCTGATACCACATTTAATACCAATGATGCTTGTGCTTAATACTAGGTTGGATGTGTAACAACAGGAAAGGGATGTATTGCAACAAGAGGAGCTTGTTCATCTTATGATGGAAATGCTTCAACTTGTGTAGGATTCATTGGTACAGATGGAGATTGTGCTGGAGATGCTACAGGTACCAAATGTAGAGCTAGATTATGCAGTGAGAAGACTGCAATAACTGATGCAGAGTGTAATACTTGGAAGACTGGATGCAAGTCAAATGGAAAATAATGTGTTGATTCATTAGGACTTTGTAGTTCATATGATGGAACAATCACTACTTGTGCTGGGTTGAAAGGATCAGATGGTAATTGTAAGGGAACTTCAACAACAACAGCTAAATGTGCTGCAAAAGATTGTGTCGTTGATAGCAATGACACTTTCAAAACATAAGCTTAATGTGATGCCATTTAGGCAAGTTGTAAAACAACAGGAAAAGGATGTGTAGTCACATTGGCTAATTGCTCATCATATAGTTATACTGATGATGGAACTTCTTGTAATTCATGGTATGGATCAGATGGTAGATGTAAAGCTGGAACTGGTGGAAAGTGTGCAGCTAGAGTTTGTACTGAAGCATTGACATCACTGACATCAAATCCCTAATGTAAAGATTATAAAAGTGGGTGTGTAACTACTGGAGCAGGATGTGTTTCAACAGCTGTTTGCTAAGATACAGTGAAATAAATAACTTGTGAAGGAACAGATACATGTGGATGGAATTCAATCTGTGTTTCTAAAACTAGTTGTGGCTAATTAACATAGTCTAAATCTGTTTGTGAAAGTGTTAAGATTAATAATAAACCATGTAAATGGGATACAGGTACATGCAGAAATGCTAGATGTGATGATTTTACTGCTACTGATGATAATACTTGTAATACATTACTTGAAACTTGTGTTACAAATGGTACAAAGTGTGTTGATGGTACCAATTGTGCTGCTTAATTTAAAGGAACACAATAAAGCTGCTGGGCCTTTAAAGCCAAATGCACAAATGAAATTAATGCAACTGATACTACTGCTTGCAAATCAAAAACTTGTGATGATTCATATATTACGTATGATAATGATTAGGATTGTGGAAATTATTTAACAGGTTGTGTAACAAAAGGAACTGGTTGTATCATTGATACAGCATTATGTGCAAGTTACTCTGGAACCCCAGCATAATGCGATAAATTTAAAGGAAATAAGACTACCAGATGTTGGAATACAAGTGCTACTGGTGCTTGTGTTAATAAAGCATGTACTTAAGCAACTAGTATGACTGATAACACAACTTGTGAAGATTTTTTGACAGGATGTTTATTTGATGGAAATGGAAGTTGCGTAGATAAAAGTGCCTTATGCACTGCTTATACAGGTGATTCATCTACTTGCTTAAACTTTAAAGGAAATAATGGAGCTAATCAATGTTATTAAGGTGTAGGTGGAAAGTGTAGAAATAAATAGTGTAGTGATGATACAACTAGTTAAAGTGATGGAGATTGTATTACATTTTTACCAGATTGTGTTACTAAAGGAACAGGATGTATTGATAAAACATCATTATGTCCCTCATATTAAGGAATAACTGAAAAATGTTTAACATTTACTGGAAAATCAGGTGCTGATAAATGCACAAGATTAGAACCCTGTGTATCAAAGAGTACTACATGCAGTTTAAAAACCGGAGCAGTTAAAAATGATGATTGTTTATAATATCATGCTGATTGCAGATTTAAACTTGGAGATACTGTTTGTATGCAAAGTTAAGCTGCTTGTACATCATATGTATTTACTGTTACTGAAGAAGCTACTAAGTAGAATTATTGTAATGAAGTTACTACATCATCAGGTAGTTTATGTAGTTATAGTACAGCTGCAACTGGTACATGTTCAGCAAGAGCTTGTAATCTATGGGTGAGTACATTAACAAATATCTCATG
Source organism: Paramecium biaurelia (assembly GCA_000733385.1). Classification (NCBI taxonomy): domain Eukaryota; phylum Ciliophora; class Oligohymenophorea; order Peniculida; family Parameciidae; genus Paramecium; species Paramecium biaurelia. The sequence goes on from JPFL01000495.1 coordinate 26,583, forward strand.
TGAAAATTACAATGGAACAGCTTCATGTAAATTAAATGGAGCAGACTATTGTTATGCTCCTTTAAGTGCTTGTAACTCATACACAATTAAAACTGGTATTACAGAAACAAATAAACTTGCTTGGTGTAATGCAATGTTTACTAATGCAGCTACTCCAACTAAATGTTCATATGATGCAGCTGTGAGCACAACACTTTGTTCTGATATTGATAGTTGTGAAGAGATCATTTCTCCTACCAATGCTGCAGATTGTAATAAAAAATTAAGCAATGGAACATGTTAATTTGTTAATAGCAAATGTATTACTACAAAAACAGCATGTGCTAGTTATTTATTGACTGGAATCACATCAGGTTAGACTACTTATTGTTCAGCTTTGAAATCAGATAATTCAGGAACTGTTAAACAATGTGCATATATCTCTGCTACCTCAACAACTACTTGTGTTGATGCTGTTATTGTTGCTACATATGTTCCTACAATTCCTACATATACAGATCCTGCCGCTATCACCATAGCAGCTTGTGAAACTATTGTATCACCTACATCATAAGCAGATTGTAATGTAGGAACAGGAAGTTGTAAATATTATTTGGGAGCCTGTTATTTAAGAAAAGCATGTACAGGTTATACACTTGTTGGTGCAGATGCAGAAGCTAAACAATACTTTTGTTAGAATATGTTTGAGGATACAGCTGAAACTTATTGCTCTTATAATTCAGCTGGTCCAGCTTGTGCAGCTGGTAAAACTGCATGCACCGATTATACTAGTTTAACTGCAGCAGCTGCACCAGGCGATGCAACTGACATTGCTAATAAACTGACATGCTCCAAGTATAGAATTAAATCAGGAAGTGCTTGTCGTTATAATTAAGCTGATACTACAAATACAACTTGTCATGCTCCAGCTGATGCTGCTGCTTCATGCACAGTGATAACAGCTGGCGTTACAAGTGATGCAGATTGTGCTGCAAGAACATTATTAGGATGCAAGAAAGATGCTACTACTAATACTTGTGTAGCAAGAGCTGCATGTACTACTTTTACACCCACTGGTACTTCAAATGATGACAAAGCAACTAGCTGCTAAGCTAATATTGGTCCTGATTCTCTGTATTGTACATTTACAAGTGGTGCAAATTGTGCAGCTGCCCAAAACGCTTGTTCAAGTTATGGAAGTCTTCCAAGTGGCACTGAATTAACTTATTGTCAAATAAGAATTAATGAAAAAGGAAAAAGATGTTCATGGGTTTCTGGTGCTAATTGTGCAGATGCTTAAGCCACATGTGCTGGATATACTGGTCTAAGTGGTGATGTACTGACACAATGTCAAGCTAAAATTGATTAAGTTGAAGTTAAATGCTCATGGAACACAGCTACTACTGCATGTATTGCTGCTCCAAAAACATGTGCAGGATGGAGTACTATTCCAACATCTGGATAATTAGAATTTTGTTAAGCCAGAATTAAATCAGATGGTAAAAGGTGTTCATGGACTAGTGGTACTACATGTACTGATGCTCAAGCTGCTTGTACATCATTGTCTAGTCTTCCATAATCAGGAGAATTAGCTTATTGTTAATTAAGAATCAAATAAGATGGAGGAAGATGTTCATGGAGTAGTGGTACGGCTTGTTAAGATGCTCCTTCTCTTTGTAGTGGATGGAGTGGACTTCAATCAACTGGGCAATTAGAATTTTGCCTTACAAAAATAAAACAAGACGGAGGAAGATGCTCATGGAGTAGTGGTACTGCTTGTTAAGATTTCCCATCAACATGTGCTGGCTGGACTAGTCTTCCATCATCAGGTCAATTAGAGTTTTGTTTAGCCCGAAGTAATTTAGCTGGATAAAAATGTTCTTGGGTTGCTAGTGCTGCTGCATGTTCTGATGCCTTTGCTGCTTGTAATTAATGGAGTACTCTTCCAAATACAGGAAAATTAGAATATTGTTAAGCCAAATTTAGATTGGATGGAACAAAATGTTCATGGAAAATTGGAGAAACAGCTTGCATAGATTATAGTTGTGAAGATACAGTATCTCCTTAATCACAAGCTGATTGTGATACAATTGGAACAGGATGTACATATTCACATCAAAATTAAATTTGTTATAAGAAACAAACAGCATGCACAAGTTATACTCCAACACAAACTGCTGAGGATGATAAACTTACCTATTGTAATAATCTACTAAATTCTGGTGGTGATGGATGTACATATATTAAAAAAGCAACAGTGACAACATGTTCTGTAAAAGTTGTGTGTGCTAGTTTTAGTCTTACTGGTGTTGCTGATGCTGATAAATTAGCAGCTTGTTAAGGTGCAATACCCACTTCTGGTACCTGTACATACTTTTCAGGAACTACTTGTGTTGCTGTAGGTGCTTGCAATACATATACTGGTGGAACTAGTACTTCTATAGTCACTGATTGTGCAAAATAGAAGGATACTACTGGATTACTATGTTTTGGATCTGGTGCTGCTTGTTTGGCAGCAACATGTGAGAATGTTACAGGAGCAGCTAGCATTGACGATTGTAAGAAATATGTAGCTGGAGCTGCATGTGTATACGCAGGTGGAAAATGTTACACTGCATCAGCAAATTGTAATTACACTACTGGAGGATCTAACGCAATTTCATTCTGTAATAGTATAAAAAATAGTTCTGGTGACTTCTGTACAGCTTCTGCTGACACAGATGCAAATTGTAAAGACAGAGCATGTAGTGATGCTGCAACAGATAGCTTCTAAACTCATGAGGAATGCAAGACTTATCATTCTTCATGCAAATCAGACGGTTAAGGTTGTATAGCTGCATCAACAACATGTACTTCATAAAGTGGATATCTTAGTTTTTGCGAATGGGCATTAGACACTAACAGTAAATCAACTTGTGCCAAAGGAACTCTTGCTACCACTGCAGCTGCTTGTGTAAAATTGTCTTGCGAATTGAATGTTACTGCAGCAAGTGATCAAGAATGTTAATAATTCCATCCTGATTGTTTGAATAAAGGTTTGGGTTGTATTCTTAAAACTGAGGCATGCTCCTCTTACTATGGTACAAAAACATCATGCTAAAATTTCACAGGAAACAGTAAGAAATGTTTTGGTGATTCTGCTAGTGTTAAAACATCTTGCAGAGATAGATAATGTACAGATTTGGCTACAGCTACTAGTGATAGTGAATGTGACAATTTCTTATCTGGATGTCTATTCAACGGTGTTGGATGTGTTCATAAAAGTGCTGCTTGCAGTGCATATAAGGGAACTTAAACAACTTGTTAAGGGTTTAAGGGAAGTACTGCAACCAAATATTGTTGGGGAGCCAGTGCAACAGTTGTAGGAAATTGTGCTGATAGAAAATGTTCAGATAAAGTTGGCACAACAGACACCGAATGTTAGACATTCTTGCCTCCTATTGCTCCAGCCACTACATAATTATGTATTACTGATGGTAAAACTTGTGTTGATATTGGAAAATCATGTTCATACTTTAGAGGAAAAGATGATGAAGAATGTTTCAAATTCACAGCTAATGATGGTCCATGCAAAGTCAGTGCTGTTTCAGCATCTCCTGTTGCTTGTGCTTCTAGAGTTTGTTATGAAGCTCCTAACACATTTACAACAGATGCTTAATGTTCTCAGTATCATCCATCTTGTAAAACAACAGGTAGAGGATGTAAGAGTACTGTTGGATGTGGAGAATTAACTTCTCAAGTTTCATGTAATGCAAGTACATCATGTTAATGGGCAGGACAATGCAGAACATTACCAACTACATGCGGTGCATTAACTACATTAGGGTAAACTATTTGTGCGAATACTCCATTATCAAATGGAAAGAAATGTGCCTGGTTTAATGGTGCTTCTTCTAATGTTTGCAGAGATTTTACATGTGCTGATTAAGATGGATCTATTACAATACATAAAGATTGTTTTGATAAAGATAATACATGTACTACAAGTGGTGCTGGTTGTATAACTCTTGGAGTCTGCTCATCATATAAATCTAAATCTGTTTGCGAGGCTGCTAATACAACTGAGGCTTCAGTAAGATGTGCATGGAATTCTATTACTGCAGGTTGCAGATAAAGATAGTGTGCAGATGGAATATTTACTACTGATGATGCATGCAATACTTGGCTTGTAGGATGCAAAACTTCAGGCACCGCTTGTGTTGGACCAAACTTTGGATGTGAAGTTTTTAGTGGAAACCCTAAACTTTGCTTAAAGAACAGTGCTGGAAATCCATGTTTATATGTTAATGGAGTGTGCTATGATTATGACAATTGCACAGATGTTAGTTCTTCAACTTTCTCATTTTGCTAATCTTTCTCTAAATAATGTGTACCAACAAATACAACTTGTAGAGCTATTACTTTATGTGATAAATATGAAGATATAAACTCATGCTCAATTGGTATTAATGATACTAAATGTGGATGGTTACCAGAAGGTAAATGCAAAGAATACACAGCATGTAGTGATGCAGTTGGTGCCACCATATCAGCTTGTACTAGTTGGGGTTCCACATGTGTCTCAGATGGAACCAAATGTATTGATAAAGGAACTTGCTCTTCATATCTAACTCCTGCAGCTTGTGATAATACAGGTACTGATGGACTTTGTTAGTGGACTGGAACAGCCTGTAGATTGAGAGAATGTACAGATAAAGTTGCTACAACTGATTCAGAATGTTTAGCTTACATAGTTAAGAGTGGACTCTGCACAACTGATGGAGCTAAGTGTGTTCCTAGAGCCACATGTGGTTCTTATCTAAGTGAAGCAGCTTGCACAACTGGATAAGATGGAATTCCATGTGTATATGATTTACCAGTTGGAACAACCACAGGAACAAAATCATGCAGACCCAAGGAATGTGTAGATATCAAAGGAGCTACTAATGATGCTTGTGTCTTATAGATTCCAAACAAAGCTTGTGTTTCTAATGGAGTTAATTGTGTAAAATAAGACGCATGTGCCAATTATAAGAATAAATTATCATGCAAGGCAGGAGGTTCCGATGGTAAATGTGCATTTACTCCAGCTCCAACAGCTGCTGATCCAAATAATGGAACATGCTAATAATTCAAATCTTGTGAAACTGGAAATAATGATTAAGATGCTTGCATTAGTAAGCCAAAGGCATGTAAATGGTCATCTACTACTAGTGGAACTACTACCACAACTAAATGTTAACCAATGGATTGTGCTGGAGTTGCTGCAGGTACTACTTGCAATCCATTCCAAAGTTTCGATGGTGCTTCAAGTACTATTTGTGTTTTGGCCAATAATGTATGTACAGTTGGTGATCCATCCACTCTTACATCAGAATAATGCTATAAGCCAACTACACTTTACACATACACTTGGAATGAATCAACAAATAAATGTGTTTCATGCAAAGCTCCAACTAACAATAACAATAACAATAATTCAACTAATCCAAACACAACTGACCCAGGTACCAATACTGATAATGGATATATTTTGGGAGTTACAATTCCATTGGCTATTTTAGGAATCTTTGTTTGATTTTGATTTAAAAAATTTATATAGGGAAAAATTAAGATAAATTTATAAAAACAATTCATTTCTCAAATTCAAAGTTAAATAGAATTTAATTATTTTAAATCCTTTTTCAATCTTGTTGTTTGTTCATTAAAAATTCGAGACCTGTTAAATTATTAAATATCTATTTGATATTAATAAATTAACCTATATTGTAATCAAAGTTCTAAGATCTGGAATCATTCTTTTTTCTTCCTATTACGATTCCTAATTTAATGAATTATTAAATCACATCATTTGTAATCTGTTTATTAAGATATCATATTTTATAATTTCCATTATAATAAGTAAAAATTTAGATTAAGACTTTTGAATTGTGAGCATTGGATCTAAGTGATTTAATTAAATAATAATTGCTATAACCAATCATTCTCACAATGATATTAACTTCCAATTTTAATATTATAATTAATCTCATTTCATGTGTAGAGAATAACTCATTTTAACTATTTCTTTCTATAAAATACTTTTAAGTATAATGGATTTTTATGTGTAACATGGGGGAAAGAAATTTAAAAGTAATATATTTAGAGTGATCAACAAATTTTTTTGTGAAGAGAGTAAAATAATAAATTATCTTATTTTCTCTGTTGACCAACAGTGATTGTAAAATAGATGATATGGTATTTACTAATAGCTTAATTATTAATAAATGATGGGAAATTATTGAATAGATTCTATCCGTATATTAGATTATAAAATTAATTGGTTTAAATGAAAAAATTATTATATATTTATGTGGAGAATTGTATTAAATTTCATTTCAAAATAATACATGATAACCAAGAGCCAACATATATTAATCATTGGGTTCTCAAAGTCTAATTAATTTATTCAATAATACTAGATTTGGAATATTTATTGGTTATATATGTAATTAGTTTTTAACAGATAACTATTCAAAATGATGGGTAATCTTGATTTAACTAATCCTCAAATAATCAAATAACACTATATAAAAGTAATTCATTTATAAATAAATATATTAAATTGTTCAAAACACTTAAGTACTTAAAATGTAGCATATTTATTTAAAATTTTCATACTTAAAACTTTTGATGAGTATGGAGTCCTAAATAATTCTCATAATTTATATAAATGTTATAAAGAAATCAGAATATTGTAGAATTAAATAAAAGGTATGAGAGAGATTAAAAGGTATATTATAATTTAAAAATTTCTTTATTTTCTCTTTTTAATATTGTTTGTATATATTTTTTAAATAGAATTATCAATTATTGTTGTTTTCAATTTATATGTGTTTTAATATCTATAAGACTTTTGTTCACAAATACACAAGTGAAATATTATTAATTATATCTGAGAATATTATATTTTGCATCCATAATATGTATACCACGACTTTTTCTAAAATCATAAGAATTATAATGGGTTTATGCATCGATTTATTGAATACAATTTCATCATTATAATCAATTCGAGATAACAATGCAATTATAATAATCTAACAGATGTGTTATAAAAAGGAATATCTAGTATTTTTTTTTCTTATAATATTAGTTATGCAATTCCCTTGCATAGTATGAATGAAAGTAACCATTGGTAAACAATTGAAATTAGTTTAATTAATTTAGCTAAAGATTCATCTAATACTCATTCTATTCTCATTTTTTGATATAAGATTTAATTTTCAGTTGCATCAAAGGATCTTAAGCCTCAAGTCTAATACTGGTAAATACCTGTAAACCTTATTTTCTATACTATTATCTAATATCCTCATTTCAATATGGATTTTAATTCACAAAATTGTTTCTGGTGAAAAATTCTCTGTTTTTAATTAGAAACGATTACTCTCTATCTCAGTAAGTCTCCAAATTATAACCAAGCTGAATTCAATTCCAACTATTAGAGAACAAACAAGAAATTCGAGTTTATAGTGTTGTCAGTAAGGTAGATCTGGGTTATCCAATATTCTGATTGAGTAATATTTTGAATTGCTCAAATTATTCAGAATCTCTAGGATTATACTACATTTTGAATAGTAACAACTTCAATTGCATAGAATAATTACAGAAGAAACATATCAGGCAAATTCAACCTGATAATTGGTTCAAGACCATTTACAATCATCAGAATACTTCCTTAGAGTAATTTATCTAAAACAATTTGTTACTTAAAATGTAAAGATTTTAATAGCAAATTTGAGGATTGTGCATTAGAATACGAGAAAGTTTAACCTTATTAATTCCCAATATGAATTTTGATGGTAGAGATGATTGTAAAATAGAGTTATGAACTATTATTTAGACATGCTACTTCAAATTATGGTGAGATACAATATTCCTACATAAAAGCTGATTACATTCTTTGTCAACAATATTAATATCTGAATTAAGGTTGGTAGTGGTAATTAAAGCTTAGAGATATTTGATCTAATCATCTAAATATAATGATTTTAACAAAGATTGAGAAATGTAGTATTAATAAAATGTCTTTGTGCTCTCATTAATGATAGTAATGCTAAATTTCAATTCAGAATCAAATAAGTTCTAATTCTTTTCACTAAGGTTATTGAATGTAGCATATTCAGAAATTAATATTAATAATTTGAGCTTATGATAAAATTTTACAATGGAAAAGTCACAACGAAAGAGTTTTCAGGAATTATACTAAGAAAAAAGGATAAAATTGAGCATTTTTTATAATACATCACTTTAAGTATATTACCATCAACAAATGACAGTTTAATTAGTTCATTTTATATATTAAGGTTCATAGTATATTAGTAATTCCATTAATTGATTTTCCAATTTAGATTGTTTCACTAGTGACTTAAATCACTGACCCTAATTTAGAGGAACATCTTGATAGGAATCCTATTTTATTTAACTATCTAATTGATGGAAAAGTAAAGCTAAAAAAAATATACAAAATATAAAAAGATTTAATCTGATAAAGGAAAACTCGATATAGGAATGATTATTAAATATAAAATCAAACATGAATTACATCATTTCTTTATCTTACTTGAAATTCTTGATTTTAAAAGTCCCAAGTTATAAAATATTATTCATCTGAACTCAAAGCTGCAAAATTCCAATTCGTACTAAATGTTATAATCTATTATATTCTAAACTCTTAATTGTCATCCATTTTTAATAAATAAATTCGATACTTATGTCTTATAATAAGCAAGCGAGATATATCAGAGTAAATTGATGAAAAATAATGAAAGTCATAATTTCCTTGTCCTAATATTATTTTATTCTTAAATTCAAAAAGTAAATTTCTTGGATTCATTTAAAACAAGTATAACTATCCATCATTAGTAGGTTACCATGTTAACATATCATGCTCAATAAAACAAATTTTGGTTCCATAATCTTCATTCCTAATGTGTTAAAACTTTTTCCATTATAATTAATTATTTGTGGGTATTCTTTATTGTCTCCAAAATGTTATAATTTTATTTGCAGAACATGAAGCCAATAAGTCTGACTTAGAATTTTCAACAACACGATAAATTTACCCTGTCATACATTTTAAAGTTTCTTAACATTTCCACTCATTATTTTCACCCTAAGCTACCCAAATCTTGATTGTTCCATCTTCACTTGATGATATGATTGAATCATCTTTCTTACTTATTAAGAATGAACTCACTCTTCCTTTGTGTCCAACTAATTTTGTATTCATTTTCCAAGTATTTTTCTAAAATTCCCAAACCAACATTGTTTCATCACTTCCACCAGCAACAAGAAAATCTGATTATATTCCAAATTTAATTATTTTGATTACTGAATTACCTTTTAAGAATTATGGATTTGTAATAAATCCATTCTTAAATTCCCAGATCTTTACATCATTTTTAGATGCAGCTGCTAATAAGTTTCCCTTTTAATTAAATGCTAATGCACCTCCCCACTTTCTCTATTTTTATTTTGAAATTATTTCATAATGTATATTACCTTCTTCAATAATTTCTTCCATTTAAGTATTATTTGCATTTTCCAATAATTCATCTTGATAAATTTCTTGATCCATGATGAAAAATATAAAAATAATATTAGTTTTAGTTTTAAATTAAAGTTGATTCTTTTATATTATTTATAAAACATTTATTATCAGATATTACATTATCATACATTAATCTCTGTTTAAAAGTAATCAAACATTGAATAATTGATAGACTCATACAAGAACTTCTTTCCATATACCTTAGTTTTATATTTAGAAAAATAGTATAAATTAATTGTATATTTATTTTAAGTTATTTTAATATATAAAATTTTAACTAAAATTTTATTTTTAGTTTGTTTGCTATAAATATCTTAATGTAAATTATTCATTCTAAACCAGTTAATAATGTGTTCATTTACTTGTATTTGATAATTATGAATTTCAATTTACAAATGAACGACAAAAGATAAATAAGGAAAATACTCATACAGATTAAACTATTCGTAAAAGGCAATAAAAATTTTAATAATCACTATGAGTGATTATTTGTTTGAATCGTAATTAGTTAAATTCTGATTGAAAACCAAAAAAAACTAAAATAGTTGGAATTCATAAAGATATTCCATTAACTTACAATTATGGCATCTTTCTAAAAATAAGTTTAGATCACATTAAATAACTAAAATTGTGCTATTCTCTCTCTTGCTTTATTACATACTATTATTCAAACACTAAATGAACTTATTTAAATGATTTTAAAATTTCTAAAAGTCCTTTAGAAATCAGATAATAGCAATTAATTCTAAATAAGCTTTTAATTAATTGAAAAATGATTTCTTCCTTTAGGATTAATAATTAAATCAATTTTATCATTTAGTTACAAAAAGAAAGACTTTAGATAACATAGAATTTCATGATGCTATATTTCATCAATTAAATAGACATGAAAAGTCAATATTAAAGATTAAAGATGAACATTTTGAATATTATTACGAATGATATATATTTCAGACAATCATTTTCAGGTTTTTTAAATTATTTATCTTATTAATTATGAAATTACAGGAACTTATCATATATTTACATGTTGATCTTAAAGTATTTGATGAAGATAATGAGAAAAAGTTTGTAATCAAAAGTTTATAGAAAATGTTTGCTTAACATCATACTCGATCAGATTTGTTCTTATCTTTAAATGCTTTTGAATTTTTTCCTAAATCACCTAATAGAATTGCTCTAAATAAATAAATTTGACACCTCCATTAAAATAAGCATCAGCATATTTAGGATTTAATTGGATGGCTTTGTTGTAACCTTGGATGGCTTTGTTGTAACCTTAGAGTGCTTTTATATATTGGCTTTCTATATCGAATAGTTTTCCTACTGAAAATAAATTAGTAAACGATATACTCCAGTTATTATATGCACTAGCATTATTAGTCTCTATTATACTCTTGAAGTACTTTTGCTTATTCTCCTTCATCATATGATTAGTTCCATAATCATATTAATCAATAATTTACCATGTTAATAGTACGGAACAGATTGTGAAAATTA
>JPFL01000496.1:0-37039 GCA_000733385.1 Paramecium biaurelia
ATTACAATATAAACCCCGTTCTAATCAACAAGATAAAGTTTCATAAATCATAAAGAGAGGTTTTAAAACCTCTCTTTATTTCTTTTATCAAGATTCAAAGAAATAATCAATATTATATCCAATATTTTAATCAGTTTTAACCGATAGATTTTAATGAAAAAGACTTTATTAGCAGTGATTGTATTGTTTGCACAATATAGTTATGGACAAACTTCTGCTACAGAAAAAAACATCGAACAAATTACTTTAAAAGCACGTAAAAAAGTAAATCAAGAGCGAAATGAATTCTCCAAAAATGCTCAAGCGACAGAAATTCTCTCAGATGAAGACCTTAATAGAAATAATTCTGCACTTATAGAACAATCTCTTTCTACCATTTCGGGTGTTCAAGTAGATAAAAGAACAAACATTGGCGGACAGAGAATTGTCATCAGAGGATTTGGGAATGACCAAAAATTTAATAATTGGGGCGTAAAAGTTTATTGGAACAATATGCCATTGACCAATGCAGAAGGAGTTACATTATTAGATGATGTAGATTTTTCTTACGTCAATAATATTGAAGTGATAAAAGGTCCTGCTTCTACCTTTTACGGAGGTGGAATTGGCGGAACAGTAAGATTTTATTCCCGAACTCAAAATATAAAAGGAACTTCTATTGCCCAAAATACCATGTTGGGATCTCACAAATATTTTCAATCGATAACACAGCTCAATTCTTCTGACACCAACTACTCTTTGAATGTAAACTATGGTCACATAGAAACTGACGGTTACAGACCAAGTGGAAATGGTTTGAAAAATTTCGTCAATATTAATGGTGAATATAAATTAAACCGGAAACAGCGCATAACTTTATTCGCAAGTCAAGGCTTTTCCCATGAAAAAGTATCAGGACAAATTTCCTATAACGATTACTATGCAGGAATTGATAACGGAAATCCTTCTTACATAATCAAAGGTTCTGGCAGTAAAATTCACTCTACTAGAGTAGGATTAGGTCACATTTGGGAAATTTCTAAAAATTTTAAAAATTCCACTACTGTTTTCTATTCTTCCATCAATCAAGACAGAATTGCAGACAAAGCTTTCGAGGTTTCTAGCAGTCCTAATGTTGGTTTCAGAACAGTATTCCAACATAATCATCAGTGGGGAAGTTTTATCAATCAATTAGATTTTGGAGCAGAAGTTCAAAATTCTCGCTCACAAATTTCTAATTATCGTTTTACAGGAACCAATCCCAATAATCCGCTAGAAATGTCGCCTATTTCTAAAGGTTCTTATTTTAAATATAACAATAACCAAAGCAATTATTTTGCAATCGAAAGACTCACCTACAAACCTTGGGATTTTACGTTTTTGGCTGGAGTAAGTTTGAACAGAATAAATTATGACCGAGAAGATCTTTTGGCTTTTGGCGGTTTAGTTCCTGGATATAATAAAGATTTATCTTTCAGTAAAGATTACAAAGTGGTGGCAACTCCTCATTTTGCCGTTCAAAAAAGATGGAAAAATCAGATTTTTAATTTGAGTTACAGCGAAGGTTATAATGCACCTACTGCTTCTACTTCTTTTGTTTCTGGCGGAATCATTAACACCGTAAATGATGATTTAGAAGCAGAAAAAGCAAAAATGTGGGATTTCAGTGTACATGGTTTATTGATGAAAACCAAATTTGATTATCAAATTTCATTGTTTAATATCCATGTAAATAATAAACTCACACAGTTAAACGGAACAGATTCTAGCAATAATGTGTACAGTTATTGGGCTAATACAGGAAATCAAAAAAACAATGGTTTAGAACTTAGTTTAGGATATAATTATACTAATGAATCTGCTTTTATTTCTAAAATTACACCATTTGTCAATTATTCACATTATGATTTTAAATACACTGATTTTGTAAATAGCGGAACTGATTTTTCAGGCAAAAAAGTAGTTGGAGTTCCTGATGATAAATATGCTATCGGAATTGATTTCAATACTAAATATGGAATTTATTTGAATAATACTTTCAATTATTTAGGCAAAGTTTATTCGGATTTTGCTAATGAAAATTTGGTTAAAGATTATTCATTACTGAACATGAAATTAGGTTACAAAAAAACATTCGGGAAATATGATGTAGATGTTTTTGCCATCGGAAATAATCTCACGAACCAAAAAAACTATACTTTTTTATTTGTAGGAAATAATACCAATGATAACAAAGCGACCAATTTGCTTAATTACGCAGATGTAAATCCTGGACCTAGAAAGGCTTACTTCTTTTTCGGATTGAATTTAAAATATCATTTATAAATTATGAAACCACTTTTCGAAGTGGTTTTTTAATTTTTAGTTCAATGGAATTTCGACAAATCTGAGTATTTTTGTAGCAAATCATCTGTAATGAAAAAAATATTTTCGGGTTTCGCTATTTTTCTGTTTTCTCTCTTTTTTGCTCAACAAAATCTTGCGGTTGATACTGCACAAGTTATTACTCCGAACAGATTTAATTCAACAGAAGCACTAGAAAAACCATATCTTATTTTTATTTCTGCAGACGGTTACAGATATGATTACACCGAAAAATATAATGCTCAAAATCTTCAAAAATTTTCAAATGAAGGTGTAAAAGCAAAAGCCATGTTGCCAAGTTACCCAAGCATCACTTTCCCGAATCATTGGTCTATTATTACAGGTTTGTATCCTTCACATCACGGGTTGGTAGATAATTTTTTCTATGATTATTCTAGAAAAGAAGCCTATGCAATGAATAAAAAAGAAAATGCAGAAGATGGTTCTTGGTACGGCGGAATTCCGCTTTGGAGTTTAGCAGAGCAACAAGGAATGGTTACCGCTTCTCTGCAATGGGTTGGTTCTGCAAGTGATGCTGGAAAAACAAGACCAACTTACAATTATCACTACCACGAAAAATTTTCACCAGAAGAAAAAATTAATAAAGTAGTGAACTGGTTAAAATTACCAGAAAATGTTCGTCCGCACTTTATTTCACTGTATTTTCCAGAAGTAGATGGAGCAGGACATCGATTTGGACCAGAATCTCCAGAAGCCGAAAAATCTGTACAATTGGTAGATAACGCCATCGGTAATTTGGTGGAAAAAGTGAATCAATTGGGTTTGAAAAACGTGAATTTCATCTTCGTTTCAGACCACGGAATGATTAAAGTAGATAAAGAAAATCCGCTTTCTATTCCAGAAATACTTCTCAATAAAGAAAGATTTGATATTTATAATTCTCAAACCTTACTCAGAGTGGTGGTTAAAAATCCTGATGAGGTAAAATCTACATATCGTGAATTGAAAAAATCAAAAACTGAAGATTACCAAGTTTTTTTGACCAAAAAATTTCCTAGAAAACTTCATTATGGAACAAAAGATGATAAATATAACCGTATCGGTCAGATTTTATTAGTGCCAAATGCGCCAAAAATATTTTTAGAAAAAGGAAAATCTACTTCTGCGGGAAAACATGGCTACAATCCTAGAAAAACACCAGAAATGAAAGCCACTTTTTACGCTTGGGGAAATGTTTTCAAAAACCAAACAGAAATCGATGAATTTCAGAATGTGAGTGTTTATCCTTTGGTTGCGGAAATTCTCGGTTTAAAAATTTCAGAACCTATTGATGGGAAATTTTCAGAGGTTAAAAAAGCTTTGAAATAGATTATTCAGGAACCCAAACGCTTACATTTCCAGCGGGAACAGTGAAATTTCCCCAGCCATTTTCATCAATTTGAACAGTATGTTCGAATCTTCCTAAAGCGTCATAAAAATACTGACCAGTATATTGCGTTCCCATTTCCATAGGTTTTTCGTATTGTTCTTTATTGCTTATCACTACTGCACAACCTTTATGTTCTTCATCACCTTCTCGAGTCCAACCGATGCAATTAGCATCTTCGAAATAATCTCTTTGCATTCCGTAAGCATTAGTTTTTCTCAATTTCAAAAGTTCTTCTATTTGGTCTACTTTTTCTAAGAAAATTTCGTGTTCATTGCCATCACTTCCATAATCTTTGTAAGTGGCTCCAAATAAATCTGGATAAAAAACACAAGGAAAACCTTCTTGTCTCAGCAAAATTAATGCATAAGCAATCGGTTTAAACCAAGGTTCTACAGGAGCTTCTAAAGCTTGCAAAGGTTGAGTGTCATGGTTATCAACCACTGTAACGGCTAAATTGGGTTGAGATTGAACCAAAGTGTTGTCGAAAATAGTTCGCAAATC
Organism: Paramecium biaurelia; assembly: GCA_000733385.1. Lineage (NCBI taxonomy): Eukaryota > Ciliophora > Oligohymenophorea > Peniculida > Parameciidae > Paramecium > Paramecium biaurelia. The sequence goes on from JPFL01000496.1 coordinate 4,235, forward strand.
AAATTCGCTTCCCGATTGTGAAGCAGTATGCAAATTATGATGCAAAGAAGCATCAAAAAGGCTCATACAACCTTCGGTTTCTTCAATATATTTTTCTAAAAGTGGCAATTCACCGGGAGCCCAAAATTCTCCTACTGCAAAGAGGTTTTTACCAGTATTGGCTCGTAATAATTGAAGCCATTCTTTATAAAATTCTGGCGATTGATGTTTCACAGCATCTAAACGAACACCTTCAAAACCTACTGTTTCATGATACCATTTTCCCCAATAATTGAGCTCTTCTCTTACTTGAGGATTGCGATGTTCGATGTCATTGTACATCAAAAAATCGTAATTTCCTTTTTCATCGCTGGTCATTTCTTCCCAACCATCACCATGTTCGGTAATAATTTGATAAATGAAATCTCCTTCTTCACCTTCGGCAAAATCTACGCCTGTAAAACAAGTGAAATTCCATTCGAAATCTGAATATTTTTTATTTCTTCCCGGGAAAGTGAATTTGGTGTAACTTTCTATTTCAAAAGGCTCAGAAATGAAATTTTGTCGATTGTTTGGGTCTACTTTGTACACTTGGAAACGTTCTTTTTCATCACCACCAGCTTTGTGATTCAGCACAATATCTACAATTGCTCCAATTCCCTTTTCACGAAGCGCATTGATGGCAGAAATATATTGTTCTTTGGTTCCATATTTGGTGGGAATTCCACCTTTTTGGTCAAATTCTCCCAAATCAAATAAATCATAGGGATCATAACCCACAGAAAATCCGCCACCATTAGCTTTGTAAGCAGGTGGTAACCAAACCATTGTAATGCCAAGTTCTGCTAAATATTCTGCGTTTTGTTGTACTTCTTCCCAAAGTTTTCCATCGCCTTCTGTGTACCAATGGAAATATTGAATCATGGTTCCGTTCATCATTTCTGTTTTTAATGTTGCAAAATTAGAACGATGAACCGAAATTAATTTACAGATTTTCAGAGAATTATTTTATAATTATTCTTTTTCGAATTCTTCAAAAGGAATTTTGAGTTGTACAGAAATTTGTTTTTTCTCTTCTGTGTTGAGGTTAGAAAGCGATAAACCTAACAAACGAATCGCTTTATTATAAGGTCTGAGTTCCCAAAGTTTCTGAGCAGTTTCGTAGAAATCTTCAGCGTTTTCATAATACACTTCTTGTGTTTTGCTTCGGGTGTATTGAGAAAAATCCTTGTATTTTATTTTTAAAGTCAAGGTTTTGCCTTTAATTTCTCTTTTCGAAAGCCTAGATTCTAGTTCTTCGCTTAGCGATTTTAGTTTTTGGTAAAGTTCTTCATCTTCGTTGATGTCATCCCAAAAAGTATGTTCTACACCTACACTTTTTTGAATTCGGTGAGGTTTTACTTCTCCATGATGAATTCCACGAACCACGTTGTAATAATAAATCCCAGATTTTCCGAAAAGTCTTGCCAGTTCTTCCATAGATTTTGCCTTCAAATCTTTGCCTTTGAAAATATGTAAACTGTACATTTTATTGGCTGTCACTTTCCCGATTCCGTAGAATTTTTCAATCGGAAGTTCTTCTAAAAAATCTAAAATCTGAGTAGGATGAATGGTTTTTTGTCCGTTGGGTTTATTGATATCCGAAGCTACTTTGGCCAAAAATTTATTCACCGAAATTCCCGCAGAAGCAGTGAGTCCTGTTTCTTCAAAAATTTTTTGACGAATTTCTCTTGCTATTTCATTAGCAGATTCTATGTTTTTTTTGTTTTCGGTAACGTCTAAATAGGCTTCGTCTAGAGAAAGCGGTTCTACCAAATCGGTGTATTCATGAAAAATTTCTCTGATTTTCTGTGAAATTTCTTTGTAACGATGAAATCTTGGCTTTACAAAAATCAGATGCGGACATTTTTCTTTGGCAATTTTGCTCGACATGGCAGAACGAACGCCAAATTTTCGGGCTTCGTAACTTGCTGCGGCTACTACACCTCTATGTTCACCGCCTACAGCAATAGGTTTTCCTTTGAGTTCAGGATTATCGTGCTGTTCCACAGAAGCGTAAAACGCATCCATATCTACATGTATGATTTTTCTCTGTGGAATTTGCATACACAAAGATAAGGAATTGATGATTTTTAAAATGAAAAAAAAACACCTCGATAATCGAGGTGCTTCCTATGAAAAATATTTAGATTAGGTATAGTTATCTCTCCTTCTGAGAAGGAAATAGGCTACTTTAAAGGCAACTAATCTAAACGTATTCATTTTTTTCCTTTTTTACTTTGAAGCAAAATTAGGCTAAGAATGCCATTAAATTTTTACAGAATTTTATAGTAACGTTATAGAATTTTCATAAAAAAACGCTCCAAAAAAAAATTGAAGCGTTTGAATATTTTAAGTTGAAAAAGGTTATTGATAATTTTTCACCAAGCCTTTTACAATTTTAATCACATTTGGCATTGCTTTATTAGCCGCTTGTAAAACTTCTTCGTGAGAAACGGTGAAAGCGATTTCTGGTCCGCCAACATCAGTAATGATAGAAATTCCGAAACAATCCATTCCCATGTGTTTTGCTACAATCACTTCTGGAACGGTACTCATTCCTACTGCATCACCGCCAATTGCTCTTACCATTCCGTATTCCGCAGGTGTTTCGAAAGTAGGACCTTGTAGCGCAAGATAACAACCTTTGTGCACTTTAATTTCTAAATTTTTAGCGGTTTCTTCTGCTACTGCAATCATTTTTCGGTTGTAGGGTTCGCTCATATCTACGAATCTTGGTCCCAATTCATCAATGTTTTTGCCACGAAGCGGATGTTCTGGCATCATATTGATATGGTCTTCGATAATCATAATATCTGCTACTCTAAAATTAGGATTTACTCCTCCAGAAGCATTAGAAACGATTAAATTCTGAATTCCCAACAGTTTAAAAACTCTGAAAGGAAAAGTTACTGTTTCCATAGAATGACCTTCGTAATAGTGAAATCTACCACTCATCATCAATACTTTTTTGCCTTCTAAAATCCCGTAAATCAATTTTCCACCATGACCTACCACTGTAGTTTGTGGGAAATTAGGAATTTCATGATATTCTAAAGTGTGAATGGCCTCTACTTCTTCTTGTAATTTGCCTAAACCAGAACCCAAAACGATGGCGAAATCAGGAGTTTCTTGAATAATATTTTGGATGAATTCGGCGGTTTGTTTAATTTTTTCTAACATAGTCTTGAATGATTTGATTAAATTCTTCTGCGCGGTCTATTTCTACATTAATCGGCCAATAATATAATTTTTCTCTTAAATAATCGAAACCTTTTAATCGAACATAATCTTTTTCTGTGGTTAAAATCAATTTATATTCTCCAAGTTTTTCGTATTCTTTTTTGATGAGAGAAATATCTTCTGTTGTGAAACTGTGATGATCTTTGAATCGCAAGTGTTTTACATTGGAACTGTATCTTTTTACTTCTTCCACAAAGGTTTTTGGGTTGGCAATTCCTGTAATCAGGAGAATGTCATAATAACTCATGTTGTTATCTGGAAGTTTCAATTTTGGGTCAAAACAGAAAATTTCTTCATCATAATTGATGGTCGAGAAGAATACTTTTTGGTAATATCTAGGTTTAATTCTAGAAATATAGAATTGTTTTTTTTCTTCGGTAATATTTTCTGGACACTTGGTCACTACAATGATGTTAGCACGTTTTGCTCCACGTCTTGATTCTCTAAGATTTCCTGCAGGTAAAACAAAATCTTTAAAATACGGGTCATTATAATCCGTCAAAAGAATATTAAAACCAGGTTTAATTCTGCGGTGTTGGTAGCTGTCATCTAATAGAAGTACATCTAAATCCATGTCTTCGATAATTTTTTTTGCCCCAAAAACGCGGTCTTCACAAACGCCGATGACAAATCTGTTTTTAAATCTTTCGAAGAGTTGCATAGCTTCATCACCCACCATTTTAAAATTACTATCGTAATTTACAATACCATAACCTTTGGTTTTTCTTCCGTAACCACGAGATAGAACCCCAGTTCTAAAATTTTTAGCAAGATAATCTGCCAAATACATTACCATAGGCGATTTTCCACTGCCACCTACAGATAAATTTCCTACGCCAATCATAGGAGTTTTAAATTTCGTAGAAGAAAAAATTCCCCAATCGTACATTCTGTTTCTGAGGGCAGTAACAAAATGATAAACCAAGGAAAAAGGGTAGAGATACCATCTTTTCATGCAATAAATTTTCTTTCTGACGACTGAAATTCGCCATTTAATCAAGGGGCAAATTTACGAAATTTTTAAGGATTTTTTGGGACTATTTCATCTAATTATTAACAATGAGAAGTCTTATCGGTTTTAAGTTTTAAGAAAAAATTAACTTTCGTCATCTTTTCTTATCTTTGTGCTTACATATACACATTATGATTTTATCAATGACAGGCTTCGGAAGAGCCGAAGGTATTTTTGAAGGAAAAAAAATTAGCATCGAACTCAAATCGCTTAACAGCAAATCATTTGACTTGAATCTAAGAATTCCGCTTCGTTATAAAGAGAAAGAATTCGAAGTAAGAAAATTGTTAAATGACACCATTCTCAGAGGAAAAGTAGACTGCTATATCAATTGCGAAACCATCGATGACTGCAATGATGTAAAAATCAACCAAGACATTGTAAAAGCATACATGAATCAGCTGCGTGAGATTTCTCCAAATGCAGAAGAGTTTGAATACCTGAAAATGGCCATCAGAATGCCTGAAGCAATTAACGGAAAACCTGCAGAATTAAATGAAGAAGAGTGGAAATCTTTGGAAAACTTGATTAAAGAAGCTTTAGCAAAATTTGTAGATTTCAGAAAAACAGAAGGTGCAATTTTACACGAAGAACTGGCTAAAAATCTTAAAAATATCGAAGAAAATCTTCTCAAAGTAATTCCTTACGAAGATGATAGAATGATAGCTGTAAAAGAACGTTATCAGAATACTTTGAATGAATTTGAGAATGTAGATGAGACCAGATTCTATCAAGAACTGGCATATTACACCGAAAAATTAGACATTTCCGAAGAAAAAGTACGTTTGACTCAGCACTTGAAATATTATCTTGAAGTGATGCAAAACGAAACCTTCAATGGAAAAAAATTAGGATTTATCTCTCAAGAAATCGGTAGAGAAATCAATACTCTTGGTTCTAAAGCCAATCACCACGAAATCCAAAAACTGGTAGTGATGATGAAAGACGATTTAGAAAAAATTAAAGAACAAACGTTAAACGTATTGTAATGATGAGTTGTAAGTCATGAGTTATAAGTTGTTTTTGTAGTCTTTAAATAACTCATCATTCATAATTCATCACTCATAACTATTAAAAATGAACAAAGTAATTATATTTTCAGCACCTTCAGGAAGTGGAAAAACCACTTTGGTAAAATATTGTTTAGGTGTTTTTCCTGAACTTCAATTTTCCATTTCTGCTACAACCAGAGCATTGAGAGGTGAAGAAATTCATGGGAAAGACTATTTTTTTCTTTCGGTAGAAGAATTTAAAAAACTGATTGCAGAAGATGCTTTTGTAGAATACGAAGAAGTTTATCAAGATAAATTCTACGGAACCTTAAAATCTGAAGTAGAAAGAATTTGGCAAGAAGGAAAAGTGGTCATCTTCGATGTAGATGTAAAAGGAGGCGTAAACCTGAAGAAAAATTTTAGTGAAAACGCACTTTCTATTTTTATTGCACCGCCTTCTATTGACGAATTGGAACGAAGATTGATATCTAGAGCTACAGATGATTTAGAAACCATCAAAACCAGAGTAGCAAAAGCCAAAGAAGAAATGACGTATGCTGAAGAATTTGACCAAATTATCATTAATGATGATTTAGAAACCGCTCAGAAAGAAATTGAGCGAATTGTAAGAAATTTTATTGAAGAATAAAACCAACACCAAATACGATTACCCAATGGAACAAGCATTAGATATAGCAAAAAACAACCTTCCTGTAAAAGGATTTTTGGATTTGAAAGATATTCAAATTCCGCAAGGTCAAGATTTAATTGATGCAATTTTAAATCTCAAAAAAGAGAAAAATGCCGTGATTTTGGCGCATTATTATCAGCCTGGTGAGATTCAAGATATTGCAGATTACTTAGGAGATTCTTTGCAATTAGCAAGAGCTGCAAAAGATACAGATGCAGATATGATTGCTTTTTGTGGGGTACATTTTATGGCTGAAGCTGCAAAAATCCTTAATCCTACAAAAAAAGTAGTTCTTCCAGACACTTTGGCAGGTTGTTCACTTGCAGATGGTTGCAGCGGAGAAGGTCTTAGAAAAATGCGTGAACAGCATCCTGGAGCTTTGGTGGCAACTTATATCAATTGTAATGCAGAAACTAAGGCAGAATCTGATATTATTGTCACCAGTTCTAATGCAGAAACTATTATCAATGCATTGCCAAAAGATCAACCGATTATTTTCGCACCAGATAAAAATTTGGGAAGATATTTGATGAAAAAAACGGGAAGAGACATGATTTTGTGGGACGGAAGTTGCATCGTTCACGAAGCATTTTCTATGGAAAGAATTGCAAAACAATTGGCAGAAAATCCTGATGCTAAATTGATTGCACACCCAGAATCTGAAACTCCAGTGTTAGAATTGGCGCATTTTATTGGTTCTACCTCAGCTTTGCTAAATTATGTGGAAAAAGATGATTGTCAGAAGTTTATCATCGCTACAGAAGAAGGAATTCTTCACGAAATGAAAAAACGTGCTCCTCATAAAGAATTGATTCCAGCTTTGGTTTTTGACGAAAGTTGTAACTGCTCAGAATGTTTCTTCATGAAGAGAAATACTTTAGAAAAGTTGTATTTGTGCATGAAATACGAATTGCCAGAGATTGTTATGGACGAAGAACTTCGCTTAAAAGCATTAAAACCAATCGAAGCGATGCTTGAATTGAGTAAAACGATAAAGTAATTTTCACTTTGTCAAAGTCCAAAATATTTGTCAAAGTTTAGACAATCATACAACGTTCAGAAATTTTCTGAACGTTTTTCTTTACATTTGTGGATAGTTATCGAAAATCAATAGGAACGGACTTTAGTCCGTTTTAGAAAAAACGAAAATCTAATTGGCTTTAGCCAAAATTTATTAAAATGAAAAGTAAAATCCTTTTAGAAGATATTAAAATCTACGCATATCACGGTGTTTTGCCAGAAGAGAAAATTTTGGGAACGTATTACATTGTGAATGCAGAGATTGTAGCAGATATTTCCAAAGCTGCAGAGACAGATAATTTGAATGATACCATTAATTACGCTTTGATTAACGATATTATTCATGCAGAGATGAAAATTCCTTCAGAATTATTAGAACATGTAGCAGGAAGAATTATCAAAAAAATAAAATCAGAATTTCTTCAAGTTCAGAAGGTTAAAGTAAAAATAACCAAAACCAAACCGCCAATGAAAGGCGAAATGAAAGGAGTAAGTGTAGAATTTGAAGAAAATTTTTAAAAAATCTATTTCTAAAATTTTTAAAAATCTGAAAAATCCCTATATTTGCACTCCGAAACACATGGTACTTTGGCCGAGCGGCTAGGCAGTGGTCTGCAACACCATCTACAGCGGTTCGAATCCGCTAGGTACCTCAACAAACAACAACACAAATCCTGAAAATTGAAAATTTTCAGGATTTTTTTATTTATATTTACATAATGCTTAAAATTTTACTTTCTTTATTGGTAGTTTTTCCTGTTTTAATGGGTTTTGGTGAGATTTTCCAAAAAATGTTTGGGCGGATTTGGTCTGGTCTTTCAGCTAAGTTATTTTCTGGAATGTTTTTTTTAACATTAATTTGGCAAGTGTTAGCTTTTTTTGTTCCGCTTAATATTTGGGTTGAAAGCATAAGTGTAGTGATAGGGATAATATGTTTTTTTTATTTTAGAAGTTATAAAGGTTTTTTAAACTATACTAAAGAGGAAATAATAAGATTTTTTATTCTTAGTTTGCCAATAGTTTTTGCGGGGAGCTTTTATCCTTTTGTTATTGATCATTTTGGGTATTACGTTCCAAGTATTCATTGGCTAAGAGAGTTTGGTTTAACAAAGGGTTTGGCTAATATTGAGTTGATATATGCACAAATGTCTGTTTGGCATATATTTCAAGCAGGACTCTCTAATTTTTCAGATGTTTTTCTAAGAATAAATGTCATTTTTTTACTAGTTTTTTTACTTTATATTTTAGAGAAAAAAGCTTGGGCAATGTTGTTTATTTTGCCAATATTTTTATTTTTTATACAGTCTCCCAACTCAGACTTACCTGCTATTGCATTATCGCTTGTTATTTTAAATGAAGTAATGAATGGAAATAAAAATGTTAAATTACTTTTTGCTTTTTCTGCTTTTATTTTTACCATAAAACCTACTATTGTTTGGGTGTTGTTATTTGTTACTATATATTTTTTTAAAAAGGATAATTTTAAATATGCAGGATTAGGGATTGTGGTTCTCGGGATTTACATTTTTAAGAATGTTTTAGTCTTTGGTTATCCCTTTTTCCCTATTCAGGTATGTAATCTACATCTTTATTGGATGCCACATAAAAATGTGTTGCAGCAATCTTCTGAACTTGCTTTAATGAAAACATACGATTTGCAATACAGTATTTCTGAAATAAAAAAGTTTACTACATGGGATTATATTTATAATTGGTTCACTTTAAACTCTTATAAAAAATATATTCATTTTGCTTTTATTTTTGTAATGTTTTCATTTGGGACCTTAGCATTAATACAAAGAAATAGATTAACTACCGCCCTATTTATTGCTATTTTTTTTAAAAGTTTTCTCGTACTTATTTTCTCAGCTCAGCACCGTTTTTTTATAGCAATTTTCTTTGTTTTTTTTCTAATTCTTTTTCAAACAAAAATTAAACAAAAATTATCCTTTGCTAGTTTTTTTATCGGAGTTTTTTTTATCCTTTTTTCTTTATCTTTCCCTCAACTTTTACAAAAGAATTTCCCATCATTTAAATCAGGACATTATATGCAAGGTTTTACTCAGAAACAGATATATAGACCAGCTTCTTTTGCGGCTTTTAAATATTCTGAGTTTAAAATAGGTAACCTTAAATTTTACATACCACATCATCATTTGGCTTATGATACGCCACATCCATCGATTGCTCCATATTCAGTAAAAAAATATTACGAAGCAGGAATTTTTCCGCAAAAAATATCAAAGAACATAAAAGATGGTTTCGTTTGGAAGAAACTGTCAACTAAAGATAAAGAAAAATTGAAGGGAATTATCTCTAAATTTTGATACGAGTTACGTGATACAAGTTAGTATGTTATAAAAATCTTACAACTCGCACTTCGCACCTCACTCCTTTTCACTAACTTTGCTTTTATGAACAATTTAGGAAATTTTCTCACACTTTCTACCTTTGGCGAAAGTCACGGAATAGCTTATGGTGGAATTATCACCAATTTTCCAGCAGGAATTGAAATTAATTTTGAAGAAATTCAGCATCAACTTGACCGCAGAAAACCTGGTCAAAGTTCTATCGTTACCCAAAGAAAAGAAAGTGATACTGTACAGTTTCTTTCGGGAACTTTTGAGGGGAAATCTACAGGAACTCCGATTGGATTTGTGATTTATAATGAAAATCAAAAATCGAAAGATTACGAACATATTGCCGCAGCTTACAGACCTTCTCATGCAGATTTTACGTATGACCAAAAATTTGGAATCAGAGATTACAGAGGTGGCGGAAAATCTTCTGCGCGAGAAACCATCAATTGGGTTGCAGCAGGAGCTTTGGCGAAACATATTTTACCCGAAAATGTAGAAATTCACGCTTATGTTTCTTCGGTGGGAGATATTTACTGCATGAAACCTTATCAGGATTTAGATTTTTCTAAAATTGAAAGCAATGATGTTCGTTGTCCAGATGAAGAAACTGCCGAAAAGATGATTTCTAAAATCAAGGAAATCAAAAAAGAAGGAAATACCATCGGCGGAACCATTACTTGTGTCATCAAAAATCTTCCTGTAGGAATTGGTGAACCTGTTTTCCTAAAATTACAGGCAGAATTGGCAAAAGCGATTATGAATATCAATGCTGCAAAAGGTTTTGAGTACGGAAGCGGTTTTTGTGGAGCAACGATGACTGGAAAAGAGCATAATGATTTGTTCAATGAAGATTTTACTACGAAAACCAATCTTTCTGGTGGAATTCAAGGTGGGATTTCAAACGGAATGGACATTTATTTTCGTGTAGCCTTTAAACCAATTGCTACGATTCTTAGACCTCAAGAAAGTGTAGATAAAGACGGAAATTTAGTTATTGTAGAAGGAAAAGGAAGACACGATCCTTGTGTTTTGCCAAGAGCAGTTCCCGTAGTGGAAAATTTGGCAGCATTTGTTCTTGCGGACTTGTTTTTGATGAATCAGATTAGAAAAATTTAAAACTTTAAAATGAAAAATTACTGGCAAAACGCAGTCACTTTTGACGAATATATTAAAGAAACTGAACGCAGAATTGAGGTTCAAAATCCTGAAGACGACCATAATGAATATTATGAACTTGGACTTCAGAGAATGAACAGAACTTTAAAAACTTATAAAGTAGATGAAGAGCAATTAGAAACGCTGAAATCTAAAAACTTCAATGGTAAAATCCTTATCATCACAGAACCTTGGTGTGGAGATGCAAGCGCAACCGTTCCTGCGGTTTCTAAATTTTTTGAAGGACATAATGATGTGAGAATTTTCTATCGTGATTCTGATACTTCTTTAATTGACCAATTCCTAACGAACGGAACGCAATCTATTCCTAAAATTTTAATCTTGAATGAAGATTTTTCTCTGAAAAATGTTTGGGGGCCAAGACCACAATATGGAACAGAATTGTTGAAAAAATTCAAGGAAAATCCAGAAACGTATCCTCGTGAAGAGTTTTATAACGATTTACAAGTGTATTACGCTAAAAATAAAGGTAAAGACGCGATTAAAGAAATTTTAGAACTACTGTAGTAGAAGAGTTCCCCTCTTTTAGAGGGGTGGCTTCGCAAAGCGAAGTCGGGGTGTCAAAATAAATATTATCACATCAACAAATTATCACATCAACACATCAATTTATGAACTTTTTAAGAAAAAATTGGCTCACATTATTGCTTTCGGTGTTTCTGGTTTCTATGTTTCTGTTTCCAGATTTTAGAGCGTTTGTTCAGCGACAAATTTTGATGAAACCTTCTTTAGAAAAAGTAGAAAAAGATGTCACTTTTACGGCTGAGGAAATGAATATTCAACTGAAAGGAGTGAATGTTCCAGATGCGAATTTGGCAGATTTTAAGGACAAAGTCGTTTTCTTAAATTTTTGGGGAAGTTGGTGTCCACCTTGTAGAGCAGAATATCCGAGTATTCAAAAGTTGTACGAAGCTAAAAAAGACAAAGTAGCTTTCGTACTGATTGCTATGCAGGATGAGGAAGAAAAGGTGAAAAAATTCTTAGCAGATAACAATTATACTACGCCGGTTTATTTTGCGACTTCGCCACTTTCTGAAAAAATGCTGCCAAAAGTTTTTCCTACGACTTTTATTTTGGGTCAAAATGGAAGGATTTTGATGAAAGAAGATGCTGCAAAAGACTGGAATTCAGAATCTGTACATCAGTTTTTAGATTCTGTAAATCCTTAAGAATTATTAAATAAAGTTAAAATCTATTAAAATAAAATAAGCAAAGAGTTTTTAATTTAAATTGGCAAAGATTTTGAAATCTAAATTACAACACACCTAAAAACTCAAAATATAAAAATGAAAAAAATAGCATTGTTGTTTCAAGCATTTAAAAAAGACGGACTGTTTTCTAAATTTCCGAAAATTTTAAAAATGTTTAAAGCGTACAAAAAAGGCGAATTTCAAATGGATCTTAAGAATGTAATTATTCCATTAGCAGCATTTGTTTATATCATTTCGCCATTAGATCTTTTGCCGGGAATTTTCTTAGATGATTTAGGAATTCTAGCATTGGTTTTACCGATGGTTTTGAAAGAAGTAGACCGATTTATCATTTGGGAAAACGAAAAAAATGCGGTAAAGAAAGATAATAAAGTTATCGATGCAGAAATAATTGATTAAATAAAATAATTTCATTTGTGTTTTTTTTAAATCGTTCCGAGATTTTCTTGGGACGATTTTTTTTGAATAAATTTGCACTATGCAGAAAACACTCATTTCTATCATTGGCTCTACAGGAATTGGCAAAACAAAACTGGCCATAGAAATGGCAAAACATTTCGGTACAGAGATTATTTCTTGTGATTCTAGACAGTTTTTCAAAGAAATGAAAATAGGAACTGCAACTCCTACAGATGAAGAATTAGCACAAGCTAAACATCATTTTATTGGTCATCTTTCAGTTCAAGATTACTATTCCATAGGTCAATATGAAGAAGATGCTTTGGAAAAAATTGAAGAAATTTTTGAGAAAAATGATTTTGCAGTTTTGGTTGGTGGAAGCATGATGTATGAAAAAGCAGTTGTAGAAGGACTGAACGATTTGCCTGAAGCCAACGCTGAAAACCAAAAAAACTTACAAAGAATTTTGGACGAAGAAGGTCTAGAAAAACTCCAAGAAATTCTCAAAAATCTAGACGAAGAATATTATAATGTAGTTCACAAAGAAAATCCCAGAAGATTATTACGAGCCATAGATGTGATTTGGCAAACCGGCAGAAAATATTCTGAAATTATTGCAGAACCTAAGCATAAAAGAGATTTTAAAGTTGTAAGAATAGGAATTACTGCGCCTAGAGAAATCATGTACGAAAGAATTAATCTTCGAGTAGATAAAATGCTGGAAAATGGGTTGATAGATGAGGTGAAATCTTTGACGGAATATCAAAAACTAGTTCCGCTACAAACCGTAGGCTATACCGAAATTTTTAAATATTTAGAAGGAACTTGGGATTTAGATTTTGCTATTGAAGAAATCAAGAAAAACTCTCGCAGATATGCAAAACGCCAAGAAACTTGGAATAGAAAAGTAGAAAATGTGACTCGGCTTCCGTATGATTATTCAGAAGAGCAGCTTGATGAGATTTTATCGAAGATAGAAAAATAAATTCCGTAATTTTGCAGTCAATAAATTAATGATAAATCCATAGTTATGGCAAATACACCTTCCAATATGCTCGCTTTAGGAACTAGAGCTCCTTTTTTTGAGCTCCCAAATCCTTCTCATAGCAACGAAATTCAATCTTTAGAAGATTTAAAAGGCGAAAAAGGAACATTGGTGATTTTCATGTGCAATCACTGTCCGTTTGTGTTACACGTTATCGATAAATTGACGGAATTATACGAAGATTATCATACGCAAGGAATAGAATTTATCGCTATTAATGCGAATGATGTAGAAAAATATCCAGCAGATTCTCCAGAAAAAATGATAGAATTTCAAATCGAAAGAAAATTTGAATTCCCTTATTTATTTGACGAAAGTCAAGCAGTGGCAAAAGCTTATGACGCAGCTTGTACACCAGATTTTTATTTCTTTGACGAAAAATTAGATTTGGTTTACCGTGGTCAAATGGATGATTCTAGACCAGGAAATCAAAAAGAAATTACAGGTGAAGACTTAATTATCGCTTTCGAAAATCTATTGTCAGGAAATCCACAAGAAGAATTACAAAAACCAAGCATGGGTTGTAATATAAAATGGAAGTAATTAAACTAAAATGATAAAAAGCAAAAGAGTCAAGCGATAAACTTGACTCTTTTTTATTTTTTAGAAAAACGGATTGTGATTTTTCTCAAAGCCGATTTGTGTTGCGTTTCCGTGACCGCTATACACTTCTGTTTCTTCTGGTAAAGTAAAAAGTTTCGTGCGAATGCTTTCTAGCAATTGCTCATGATTTCCTCTGTATAAATCTGTTCTCCCAATGCTTCCTTGGAAAAGTGCATCGCCAGAAATTACAAATTTCTGCGCTTCATTATAGAAGGCTATGCTTCCTGGAGAATGTCCCGGAACATGGAAAATTTCAAAAGAATCTTCATCTATGAAATACTTTTCACCTTCGTTTAAAAGTTCGATGTCGCCAACAAAAGGTTTGAAATCAAAGCCATAATTTCTGGCAGACATCGGGTTTCTGTTGAGAACATCTTTTTCTTCTTCGTGCATTTTTACTGCAACTTTATACGTGTCAAAAGCCCATTGTAGGCCTAAAACGTGATCAATGTGAGCATGAGTCAGTAAAATATTTTTGATAGAAATATCTTTTTCTTTGATGAAGTTTTCTAGAATTTCATTTTCTTTTTCGTTCCAATTTCCTGGGTCTATAATGACGCCATTTTTTTGGTCATTAAACAAAACATAAGTGTTTTCTGAAAAAGGATTGAACCGAAAAATATGAATGTGGAGCATGTTTTGAAGTTTAGATTTTAAGTTTTCAAATTTAATCATTTTCAGCGTTTTAATTTTCAATATTTTGGCTCGATTTTCGTTATCTTCGTGATATGAAATTTCTAAAATTTACTTTTTTATTGCTTTCTGTTTTGGTTTTTGGTCAAAAAATTAAAAGTATTCAGCTTTTTAATCCTCAAACCAATGATGAAACACCTGTCATTAAATTTGGGGAACAATTGGTTTTGAATTTTGATGATTTAGAAAATAAATCTACGGTTTATCGATATACATTTAAACATTTTGATAGAAATTGGAAAGACGACGGTTTGTTTTTTACAGAATATGCAAAAGGTCCTGTGAATTCTTATATTCAAGATTTTAAATACTCTTTTAATACGGTTCAAAAGTATACACACTACACTTTAAAATTCCCGAATGAGAAGTCGAAACTGAAAATTTCTGGAAATTATGAAATCATCGTTTTTGATGAATCGGTGAATAAACCGCTTTTTAAGAAAAGGTTTTGTGTAGTAGAAAATGGCGCAAATTTAGGGATTAATGTAACCAGATTTGCAGATAGTAAAGCGCCAAATCTTAATCAAAGAATAGAAGTTTCTGCGATTTCTAATCAAGCAAGTTTGTTTTCTAACCTCAATTCCATTAGTCTGAATGTGATTCAAAATAATAATTTTGGATTGGGGATTTATAATCAAAAACCCAATGCTGCGATTGGAAATAAATTGCTTTTTCAGCAGATGAATTTGGTTTTCCCAGGAAATAATGAGTTCTATTATTTTGATAATAAAAATATGAATCAACCTTTTGATATGGTAGCTGCAACGAGTAATAATGACGAAGGAAATCACACCTATTTGCATTCGGTTTGGGCTTTTCCGCTTAACTATCAATATCAGCCAGATGTAAACGGAGCTTTTTATTTCAGAAGAAATGATTTAGGAATTGAAAGAAATGCAGATACAGAAGCGGATTATTCTTGGGTGTATTTTTCTTTGGATTCAGAAAAAACAGAAAAGGAAATTTATGTTTTAGGCGCATTTAATGATTTCATTCCTTCAGAAGAAAATAGAATGTCTTATGATGAAAATGCTAAAAAATATATTGCCAGAATTTATTTGAAACAAGGTTTTTACAATTATATTTTGGCTACCAAAGATGCGAAAGGCTTCATTGATTTAGGTGAAATTAATGGTAATTTTTGGCAAACCGAAAATTTATATCAGGCATTTTTATATTACGCTCCTTTTGATAGAAATTATGACGGTTTAATTGGCTACGGCGAAACCAGAAAAAGATAAATTTGTTTAATTTTCTATATTTTTCTTGACGAAAACAGCGGTGATAAAAACGGTCTCTGTTTCTTTTTCGAACGTATAATGCAAATTAATAGGAAAACTGTCGAGTTCTATGATTCTGATGTTTTCGTAGATGATTTCAGATTGTTCTGGATTTTCAGAAATTTGGATGGCTTTTAGTTTTATTTCTTCCAGAAATTTTTGACCTAATGAAGGATCATCAGATTTATATTTTCTGGCATAAAGTAAAATGTCGTTTTTGGCGATAGATGAAAGTTGTATTTTCATAATGATGTGTAAAGAGAATGTTCTAGTTCTTTTATGTTTTCAAAAAAATCTAGTCTACTTTTAGGATTTTCTCTATGAAATTCTAACCTTTCTTTTACTTCGTCTATTTGGTAAGTGCAAATCCCTGAATTTTTTTTAGGTTCTAGGTTTTCAAAGTAATTTGAAATCATTTCTAAAAACTCAGCAGGAAGTGAGTTGATTTTGCTTTTTAAAGAATCTAAATTATTTTCCATTTTTATTAATTTTTTTATTAACCCTTATTTTTAGTCAAAATTATGAATAAAAAATGTAATAAAATAAAAATACCCCTATTTTTTTAGGGGTATTTGTTAAAAAATGTATTTATTTTTTTAATTCTTCTTCGCAAAGTTGTTTTACGACTTCTATCCATCTATCTTCGTCGTTAAGGCAAGGAACGTAGTGGAAGTTTTCTCCACCTGCATGTAAAAATTCTTCTTTTCCTTCTACAGAAATCTCTTCTAAGGTTTCTAAACAATCGCTTACAAAAGCTGGACAAACAATCGCTAGGTTTTTTACGCCATTTTTAGGTAGATTTTCTAAAGTTTCATCTGTGTAAGGTTCTATCCATTTGTCTTTTCCTAATCTAGACTGGAAAGTAGATTTCACTTGATTGTCTTCCAAACCTAATTTTTGTCTTACCAATTCGGTAGTTTTCAGACATTGGTGTCTATAGCAATATTGATGTGAAGGATGATCTTCTTTGAAGCAACAATCGCCTATTTTACAAGTTTTGGTAGGGTCTGTTTTGTAAATATGTCTTTCTGGAACTCCATGATACGAAAACTGAAGCAAATCAAAAT
This sequence comes from Paramecium biaurelia, assembly GCA_000733385.1. NCBI lineage: Eukaryota > Ciliophora > Oligohymenophorea > Peniculida > Parameciidae > Paramecium > Paramecium biaurelia. The sequence goes on from JPFL01000496.1 coordinate 21,045, forward strand.
TTTCTGGCAATTTTTCTTTAATGCTTTCAGCCAAACAATTGATGTAAAGGTCTCTATTATAGAAAGGTTTTACATAATTGATTTTGATATTTGGGAAAAATTTCGCTTGAACTTCTTTCGCTTTTTCTACTACGGTTTCTGTAGTACTCATCGCATATTGAGGATAAAGCGGGAAAAGAACTATTTCTTCTACGCCTTTTTCTACCAAGTTTCTGATTCCGGTTTCTATGCTTGGTTCAGCGTATCTCATCCCAATTTCTACAGGAATATCCACTAATTTTTGCAATTTTTGTTGAATCTGTTTCGTGATGACAATGAGTGGCGAACCTTCATCTGTCCAAACGGTTTTGTAAGCTGCCGCAGACTTCTTAGGACGAGTATTGAGGATAATTCCTTTTACTAAAAGCGCTCTAAAGAACCATGGATAGTCTATCACGCGTTCGTCCATCAAGAATTCATCTAGATATTCTTTTACGTCTTCTACTTTTGTAGATTTCGGCGAACCAAGATTTACGAGGAGTATTCCTTTTTTTATGTTGTTGGTTGTTGGTTGGTTGTTGGTATTCAAAACTTTGATTTTTTTATATTATCGAAAGTTATCAGTGTAAATACTATCAACTGACAACTATCCACTAAAAACTAATTATCCGTTTACAGCTTCTACTTTTTCTACTAAATCTGGCAAGAAATTTTTAAGCACTTGTTCTATTCCTCCTTTTAGCGTAGCGGTAGAACTTGGGCAACCGCTACAAGCCCCTTGTAAAAGCATTTTTGCGGTTTTATTTTCTGCATCATATTCTAAAAGCGAGATTTTCCCACCATCGTTTTCTACTGCTGGTGAAACGTATTCAGTTAAGATATCAGAAATTTTTTGCTCAACATCTGTATATTCTCTGTTGATAATTTTTTCTACAGGACTTTCGTGTTTCTGAGGTTCTTTGTTGGTGATTTTGTGGCCATTTTGTAAAAACTCAGCAATTACATTTCTCACTACAGTCATCACTTCATGCCATTGTACAGAATCATCTTTGGTTACTGCCACGAAATTTTCTGAAACAAAAACTTCTTTTACAAATTTAAATTCATCATAAAGCACTTTTGCTAAAGGAACTTCGTCTGCTTCTTCTTTAGATTTTACTTCTACGAAACCGTCTAATAATAATCTGTTTCCACCGAATTTCATCACAGCAGGATTTGGAGTCATTTCTGCAAAGATTTCATATCTCTGTTGAGGTTTTTGTCTGTAAATTCTAGGATTTGCTAGAAGCTCATCTTCGATGACATTTTTAAGACTTTCTGCAATATGCTCCCATTCTACATGGTCTTCTTTGGCAACTGCTACAAAATTAGCAGAGATAAAAACCTTAGAAACAAAAGGGTAATTGAAAAGTTCTTGAGCCAATGGAATTTCAGAAATATCAGAAGTTCTGTCAAGTTCTAATGAGCCTGGAATCAGGGTATAATCAGCTACAAACTTCATTACATTTGGGTTTGCAGTAGGTTCTATAATAATTGTATGCATTTTTTACTTAAATTTGAGAGTACAAAAATAGGGATTAGGTTTTAGGTTTTAAGAATCAGATGTTAGATTTTCTCTATTTTTAGAATTTTTTAAAAACACTTTCAATTTTCAACTTTTAATTTTCAATTAAAATATGGCTTTAGTAAGAGAACTTTTAGGAAAAACTCCCAAAATCGGGGAAAATACTTTTTTAGCAGAAACTGCAGTCATCATAGGTGATGTAGAAATGGGAAAAGATTGCAGTATTTGGTATAATGCGGTAATCAGAGGAGATGTACACTATATAAAATTAGGTAACAAAGTCAATGTGCAAGATAATGTGATGCTGCATTGTACGTATGAAAAATTTCCTTTAGTGATTGGCAATAATGTTTCTATTGGGCATAACGCTTGTGTTCATGGTTGTACGATTCATGATAATGTATTGATTGGGATGAGCTCTGTTGTAATGGATAATTGTGTGATAGAAAGCAATTCTATTGTAGCTGCTGGTTCTGTAGTTACACAAGGAACTCACATTAGAGCAGGTGAATTATGGGGAGGTGTTCCAGCAAAAAAAATAAAAGACGTTTCGCAAGAACTTATTTCTGGTGAAATAGATAGAATCGCAAATAATTACGTGAAATATTCTTCTTGGTATAAAGAGGAGAAACAGAGTGGTAGAGTTGGAGAATGGTAGAAAAATAGAGAATCTTCATCATACTACAATTTGTTAAAATATTAAAAAAATCGGAACTCGGAACTAAAATGCAAAACTTCACCACGTTTTCCACTGCCAGATTAGTACTTTCTTTGCCTACGATTTCAGATTTGGAGGACATTATTTTTCATGCCAATTCTACTTCTGAAATTGCAGAAAATACGATTACTTTTCCTTATCCTTATGAAGAAAAGCATGCTCATTTTTGGCTAAAAATGGCTGAAGACGGTTTTGCTAAAAAAGATGCTTACATTTTTGCTATTCGTGAAAAAGAAAATTTAAAACTAATCGGAGCGATTGGTCTTCATCTAGATTTGACAAATCGAAAAGCAGAAATTGGATATTGGCTCGGGAAATCTTTTTGGAACAAAGGCTATGTTTCTGAAGCATTACAAAGAATTCTACAATTTGGTTTCGAAGAGTTACATCTAAATAAAATCTATGCTTCTCATTTTCCGCACAATCCTGCTTCGGGAAAAGTTTTGCAGAAAAACGGTTTCGAATTTGAGGGGATTTTGAAGCAAGAAGTTCTTAAGAATGGTCAATTTTTAGATTTACACCGATATGCTATTTTTCAAGAAAAATATTTAAGCTCATAAAAATAAATCAAAAGCCTGACTCGTGGAGAATCAGGCTTTTTTTTACTGTATTTTCTTTGTCACAGATTGCCAACTAAATTTTAACAAAGGATAGAGTAGCGCTATCAGTGCCAAAAGAAGTACAGCGCCGGAACTGGTGAAAATTTTGAAATAAATGCTTAAGGCGTTAATCATGTCATAAAAACTCTTGTTTTGCAATTTTTCAGAAATTTTTTGTAGTCCCATTCCGACTAAACAAACCCAAAATATAACCAATGATAAATTGAAGACTAAAAGACTCCAATTGTATCTTTTCCAATTTAAAAAATGCGGCGCCACATCATCTACAATTAAAGTGATTGAAGCTAATAACAGTAAAGTATTGATGCCTATTGTAGAACCCATTGCATGCGCCACTGTAATATGTGTTCCGTGCGTATAGAAATTTATAGCAGGGATAGATATAGAAATAGAAAGAACCAAGTTGAGCAAAATCCAAATTTCCGCATAAGTAAGAATCTTAAACGAAAGCTTGTGATTTTGGTGGTTCGCTTTTAGATAAGTTTTTCTAAAAGAGTAAATAATATTCGCCAAAATAAGCAATTCCGTCATACTAATGCTGTAAGCAATTAGTTTCACAGTTGGCGAAGCAGGAACAATGTAAGTATGATGTCCCCAGTTGAACATGAGATTCGTTAAGCCAAGAAAATAAAAGAAAAATGCAATTTTAGATTGATTTATTTTTTGGTCTCCAGAGATTTTTTCCATTGCAAACATAGCAGTTCCGTACACCAGCATGTTCCAAGAACCAACCATAGAACCCATCGCTTTCCACTGAATGGTTACATCTCGAATGATATTGTTATTAAAAAATGATAATTGCCAAAGTTGAGCTTCTATTGTAGTAATCAAAAAGAAAATTAAACCTGTACTCCAGCTCCAGATGTAGACAGGAACAGTTTTGTAATTAGGTTTTACCGTCATGAAGAAATTATACATGAAAATCAACCAAGAACTCACAATCAAAATCACGATATATGGCGGGAATTCTAAATATTCTCTTCCTCCGAATTTTCCTAAGACAAAGAAAACTGTCACCAAAACCAATATTAAAATTTGCAAAGCGATTTGTAATTTCGCCAGTTTCTCAGAATAAATTTTTCTACCCGAAACTTCCGGTAAATAGTAATAAATAATTCCTGTAGCTGCTGTAAAAATCCAGTTGATAGAAAGATAAGTATGTAGCGGTCTCATTTTTTGGAAAGACAAAGTATCTTTCAATAAATTAGGATAAAGATGTTGTAATCCTCCCAAGATCCCAAAAACAAGTCCTAAGAAAAGCGAAAAAATGGCAATGATAATAAACCAGCTTCCGATGATGTTATTTTTCAGTTTCATTTGGTGTGGTGTTTTTATAAGAAAAAGCATTTGCGTCTACATATTTTAAATAATCTACCAATGCTTCTGTTTGTTCTTTACTGAATCTAAAATTAGGCATTCTGGTTCCGCCTCCATTTTCTATAAAAGCTTTTACATAGACTTCTCCACGAGTTTTATCTGAAATTGCAGTAGTAAGTTCTGGACCTAAATATCCTCCTAAACCAAAAATCTGATGGCAAGATTGACAATTGTACTCTTGATATATTTTTTTACCCAATTGTTGTCGGGTAGTCATTACGGTTCCGTAGTCTGTTGCGCCTGTATAAATCCAAGAAGAATATGTGGCAAACGCAAAAAAGAGCGTCAAAAAAATCCATATCTTTTTCATATGTAGATATTTATTGTTTTTTTAGAGGTCATATGCAATCGCTTAATCATTATTAGCATTGGTGTTTTCTAATCATGGCGATTTCATAAAATTTTTCTTAAAAATTCTGGTGCAAAGTTAATTTCTTGGTCAATATCTTTTTTATGATTTATGTCATCTATTAACTTGATAGTTTTTATATATCGTTAAATCTTTCTCCATTTTTTACATCAATAATTTTAAAAAATTAGATTTAAAATCTTCAGAATGCTAAATTCTCAAATCATCAAATCTTGAATTTTTTTTCACTATTTTTGAGCCTAGAATGAATAACCAACTTTTTGACCTTGTAGAAAACACTTCACGAAACATTTTCCTCACAGGAAAAGCAGGAACCGGTAAAACCACTTTTCTGAATAATTTCGTTAAAAAAACACGTAAAAAACACATTGTAGTAGCGCCTACTGGAATTGCTGCTATCAATGCTGGTGGTGTAACCATTCATTCTATGTTCGGGTTTCCGCTCAGAACTTTTATCCCAACTTTAGAGCGAATTAATGAAAATCTGGCAATGAATATTCCAGATTTAATGCAGCATTTTAAGTACAGAAAAGATAAACTAAAATTGCTAAGAGAAGTAGAAGTCATCATTGTAGATGAGGTTTCTATGCTAAGAGCAGATGTGCTGGATATGATGGATTTTTCGCTGCGCCATATTCGCAGAAATCAAGAAAAATTCGGAGGTGTTCAGATGCTTTTTATTGGTGATTTGTACCAACTTCCGCCTGTGGTAAGAGACGAAAATGAATACATTATGAAGCAATTTTATGCTTCGCCATTTTTTTTCGATGCTTTTGTTTTAAAAAACACCAATCTTCTCACGGTGGAATTGACCGAAGTTTTCAGACAAAAAGATGAAGATTTTCTAGAAATTTTAAATGAAATCAGAGACGGAAATCTATCCAGAGAACATTACGAAAAACTTCACAAAAGATACATTCCAGATTTTGAACCAAAAGAGGAGGCCTACGTTTATCTCACTTCTCACAATAGAATTGCAGATGATATTAATACAAAAAAGCTCAATGAATTAGGAGGAAAAACGTATCAATTTAAGGCTAAAATTGTTGGTGATTTTAAAGAATCTCAATTTCCAAATGAAGAAGTTCTAGAGCTCAAAGTAGGCGCGCAAGTCATGTTCATCAGAAATGATGCTACTCAAGAAAAAAAATATTTCAACGGAAAATTAGCAGAAGTGGTGGACTTGTCTGCTGATGAAATTTGGGTGAGAATAGATGGGGATGACGAAGATTATAAACTGAAAAAAGAAAATTGGGAACAGAAAAAATACTCTCTTGATGCAGAAAAAAACATCGAAGAAGAAGTGTTGGGAAGTTTCGAGCAGTATCCCATTCGTTTGGCTTGGGCGGTGACGATTCATAAATCTCAAGGACTTACTTTTGACCGATTAATTGTAGATGCTGGGAAATCTTTCGCTTCTGGTCAGGTTTACGTGGCACTTTCGCGCTGTAGAACTTTAGAAGGAATTGTTTTGAAATCTAAAATTTCTAGCGATGTGATTTTCAGCGACAGAAGAGTGGCAGAATTTCAAGATGCTACTCATGCAAATGAACGTTTAGAAGAAATTTTACATGCCGAAAAATACGATTACAGCATCAGAAAAGTGCTTCGTTATTTAGATATTTCGTGGGCTAAAGAATCTTTGGAAACTTGGAATAAGGCTTCTAAAGAAAGCAAATTTGTAGACAAAGAAAAAACGCAGAATTTATATTATCTCATCAAAAAATCGGTGGAGAATCTCACGGATATTTACCTGAAATTTGAAAAATTTATTTGGCCAAAAACCAGAAAATTCATTCAAACGCAAGAAAATTGGGAAGAAATAGAAATTAAATCATCTGGAGCGGTAAATTTCTTTTTTACCAAGGTAAATGAAGCGGTTTTTAAACCATTTAGAGAATTTTATGCCGAAACAAAAGGCGTAAAAGGAATGAAACAATACAATGAAGACACGCGAGTTTTTCTGGATGATTTAGAAGATTATTTGAACGATTTAAAGCAGGTTCATTTGTTAGAAAAACCGCTTTTTGACGAAAAAAATGAAGAAAAAATTTCGGTGAAAATTGCAAAAGTTCCTTCTCATGTTTTGTCTTATCAATTGTTTGAACAAGGAAAAACACTTAACGAAATCGCTTTATCAAAGGGAGTTTTAGTGTCTACTATTTTTTCACACATGGCAAAAATTGCAGAACAGGGAGTACTGGATTTTGAAGATATGAAAAGAATTTATCCTATCGAAAAAATAGAAACATTCAAGAAAGTTTTTGATGAGAATCCTCAAGAAGAATTGAAAGATTGGTTAAAAGTTTTGCCAAAAGATTTTGAATTCCACGAAATCAGATTACTTTGGAATTTCTTTTTGAAGAAGAAAAATTAATTTAAAATTTCCTGTAATTCTAGCCAACGCATCTCGTGTTCTTCTAGTTTTTCGGAAACTTTTTCCAACTCAGCAGAAAGTGTTGCGATTTTCTCATAATCAGCTTCATTGTTGAGTTTTTCTAGAATTTCAGCACGTTTTTTCTCTAATTCGGGCATTTCTTTTTCTATGGTTTCGAGTTCGCGCTGTTCTTTGAAAGACAGTTTCTTTTTTGGTTGCTGGTTGTTGGTTGTTGGTTGTTGGTTTGTCACACTGAGCGGAGTCGAAGTGTCAGACTTTGGACTTCCAATTTCAGTCTTTTTCCATTCTCTATATTCCGAAAAATTCCCTACAAAATCTTTGATTTTTCCATCACCTTCAAACGCCAAAACATGTTCTACAATTCTATCCATAAAATAACGGTCGTGAGAAACGATGATGAGACAACCTGCGAAATTCTGTAAAAAGTTTTCCAAAACGGTCAATGTTGGCAAGTCTAAATCATTGGTAGGTTCATCAAAAATCAAAAAGTTAGGATTTTGATACAACACATACATTAAGTGTAATCTTCGTTTTTCTCCGCCAGAAAGTTTAGAAATCGGCGAATATTGCGTTTGGTCGTCAAATAAGAAAATTCTTAAAAACTGCGATGCAGAAATGGTTCTTCCGTTGGCTAAAGGGAAATTTTCAGAAATATTTTTGATGAAATCTATTACTCTTTCTTCCTCGTTATATTGCAAACCTTTTTGCGAAAAATACCCAAATTTGATGGTTTCTCCTGTTTCTATTTCGCCAGAATTTTTGGGCTCTAAACCTTGAATAATATTGAGAAGTGTAGATTTTCCTGCTCCATTTTTTCCTACAATTCCTACTTTTTCGCCTCGCTGAAATGAATATGAAAAATCTTTGAGCAAAACCAAATCTCCATAACTTTTATTGATATTTTTGAGCTCCAAAATCTTTTTTCCCAATCTTTTCATTTCAAAATCGAGTTCCAGAGATTGCTTTTTGGTATTGGTTTTTGCTACTTTTTCGGTGTCGTAGAACGCATCAATTCTAGATTTTGATTTGGTGGTTCTCGCTTTTGGTTGACGGCGCATCCATTCTAATTCTTTTCGGTAAAGATTGTTGGCTTTGTCAATCGTAGCGTTCAAATTATCCTCACGAATCATCTTGTTTTCCAGATAAGTCGCATAACTTCCGTTATGAACATACAGATTTTGGTCTTCCATTTCCCAAACGGTGTCGCAGACAGAATCCAGAAAATAACGGTCGTGTGTTACCAAAAGTAACGTAATCATGGCTTTAGAAAGATAATTTTCTAACCATTCTACCATTTCTACGTCTAAGTGATTGGTAGGTTCGTCCATAATCAGCAAGACGTGTCTGTGTTCTGCTCTGGTTTCGGTAAGGAGTTTTGCAAGGGCAACTCTTTTGATTTGTCCTCCAGAAAGCGTTCCCATTTTCGCCTCTAAATTGGTGATTTTTAGCTGCGAAAGAATTTGTTTCATTTCGGTTTCTAAATCCCAAGCTTTGTGAATTTCCATTTCTGCCAAAGCTTTCTCTATGAATTTTTGGTCAGTAGAATGAAGCGACTGATGATAGTTTTTAAGCGCTTGAATAGGCTTAGAATCTAGTGTCATCATGAATTCTTCCACAGAAAGTTGAGATTCAAACTCAATTTCTTGGTCGAACAAAACAACCTGAACATCCTTATTAATCACTACTTCGCCAGAATCTGCAATTTCTTTTCCTAAAAGGATTTTCAAAAGCGTAGATTTTCCGGTGCCGTTTTTGGCGACAATCGCAATTTTGTCTCCTTCATTGATATGGAAAGAAATATTTTTAAAAAGCGTTTTGATGCCGTAAGATTTGGTCAGATTTTCTGCGGAAACGTAGTTCATGTTTGGTTGAGGAAAAGGTTAAGGTTGAGATTGCGAAAGTACAAAAAATGAAATGGGAATAAATTTTATTGTGAAAAGATTTATTTTTTCTTCAAAGCTTCTCCTTCGAAAACAATTCCTTCCCAGCCAAATTTCATGAAATTTCTAATATTTTGATGGTCTGTTCCTTCTGGATTTTTCAAAACATCTTCTCTGTAAAACTCGCTAAATAATAAAAGCGTCTCTTTTGGAGAAAGTTGGTTCATTTTAGCAAAACTGAAAACTTTGCAAGAGCCATTATTTTGATTGGCTTCGTTTACCGTATTTCCATTGGTGAATTTGGTGGGTGTAAATTCATAATGTTCATCTATATAGGCGATTACGTTGCTAAAAACCAATTCTTCTGGTGTGTTTTTTAATTGTTCTAATATCATTTTATTTTTCTTTAATCAAGTTTTAATTCGCTGAAACTCCAAGAATTTCCGTTGTAAATATTAAGGTCTACTTTTACATTAATTCCTTTTACGATGCCTTTTTCCGTGAATTGCCACATTTTCCATGAATCTTCTTCCGAAGGAACTAAAACATCATTGTAATTGGCTAACCAAAGTGGATAATCGTCAAACTCGCCACGCAAATAATCTTTATAATAATGGTAATAAGTATAAATAATGGGCTTTTCACCGTATTTTTCTTCTATAATTTTACACCAAACTTTCAAATCTTCTATCAGTTTTTCCTTAGATTTTCTTCTGGGAATTCTTTCGATGTCTAAAACAGGTCGTAAATCTCCGCTTTCTAGATATACACTTTCTAAGAAATTATTGGCTTGTAAAATCGGATCTTCGTCTGCACGATAAAAATGATAAGCACCTCTTGTAAGATTATTTTCTTTGGCTAATTCCCAAAAATCATCAAAATGTTTATCTTTTTTTCGATTTCCCATAGAAGCTCTCATAATCACAAATTCCAACGGGATAGAACCATTAGCAATGGTAAGGCTGTCCCATTTTATGTCTCGTTTGTGCTGATAATGAGAAATATCGAAACCGAAAATTTTGTCATTATATTCAGTGATGATTTTATTGATTCTGGCGGTTTCTTCTTCTGAATTTTTTAAGTTTTTATGTACAAATTTCTCAAAATACATGGCGTAATAAAATGCCATTTTGTCTCTGAGGTAAAGCCCAGTTCCTAGCAAGGTTAATCCTAAAATGCCCAACAAAATATATCTGCGAAAAAGATAATTTTTTCGTCTGGTTTTATGGATTTTTTTTCTTTTGGTAGCTTTTGGATTGGTTTTTGACATAAGTTTTGCAAAAGTAAAATTTTTAGAAAATAAATTCAGTAATTTTGCCAGAATCTTATGGAAATTAGAGATAAAATAATCGTCATCGGTGGTGGTTTTGCAGGATTGCAATTCGCTAAAAAACTTAATGGCAATCGTACCAAGAAATTGGTGATGATTGACAAAGCGAATCATCATATGTTTCAGCCATTGTTTTATCAAGTAGCTTGCGGAAGAATTGAGCCTTCTAATATTTCGTTTCCGTTTAGAAAGATTTTTCAGCGTTCTAAAAATATTCAATTTAGAATGACGGAAGTGAAACAGATTATTCCTTCAGAAAATAAAATTATTACAGAAGACCATGTTTTTCACTATGATAAATTGGTGATTGCAACTGGCTGTAAAACGAATTTCTTTGGAAATCAAAAAATGGAAAATTTGGCTTTTGGGATGAAAAATACTCAGGAAGCGATTTCTATAAGAAACCATGTTTTGCTTACTTTCGAAAAGCTCATCATTGAAAAAAGTAGAAGTGATGATGGCAATTGGAACATCGTAATCGTAGGTTCTGGACCAACTGGTGTGGAATTGGCGGGTGCTTTTGCCGAAATGAAAAGAGAAATCTTGCCGAGAGATTATCCTAGAATGAATTTTGATGATTTAGAAATTATTCTGGTGAGTTCTACCGAAAAACCTTTGGCGGTAATGAGCGAAGAATCTCAGGAAAAATCAGAAAAATATTTGAAAGATTTGGGCGTGAGATTTATCTCAAACGATAGGGTGACAGATTATGATGGCGATAGAGTTTATCTAAGTTCTGGGAATATCATTCCGAGCAATAATGTGATTTGGGCAGCAGGTGTAACTGGGAATATTATTGAGGGATTAACCGAAAATTCCATTAAAAACAACAGGTACATTGTAGACCGATATAATAAAATAGTAGGATTTGATAATATTTATGCGATAGGAGATATTGCCTACATGGAAACTCCGAAATATCCAAATGGTCATCCTCAAGTGGCGAATGTAGCGATTAATCAAGGGAAAAATTTGGCTAAAAATTTCTTGAAAAAATCAGTGAATGAGTGGCAACCTTACGAATATGATGACAAAGGAAGCATGGCAACCATTGGGAAACATAGAGCGGTAGTAGATTTGCCGAAATTTAAATTTCAAGGGATTTTTGCGTGGTATTTTTGGATGTTTCTTCATTTAATGTTGATTTTAAGTGTGAGAAATAAACTTGCCATTTTCTTCAATTGGATGTGGAGTTATATTAATAGAGATTCTTCGCTTCGCTTAATCATCATCCCGAATAAAAAAAATAAAACCGAACAATGAGAATAGATATTATAAGTGCAGTTCCTGATTTATTAGAAAGTCCTTTCAAAACTTCCATCTTGAAAAGAGCAATGGAAAAAGGTTTGGCAGAAGTTCATTTTCATAATGTTCGTGATTTTGCATTTAACAAACATCGTCAAATAGATGATACTGTGTATGGTGGTGGCGCTGGAATGGTGATGATGTGTGAACCATTAGATTTATGTATTTCTCAGTTAAAATCTGAGAGAGAGTATGATGATATTATTTACTTAACTCCAGATGGAGAAACTTTTAACCAAAAAATAGCGAATTCTTACTCGCTGAAGAAAAATTTAATTCTGCTTTGTGGTCATTATAAAGGAATAGACCAAAGAATTAGAGATTTACACATTACCAGAGAGATTTCGATTGGTGATTTTGTGCTAACTGGCGGCGAACTGGCAGCTTGTGTGGTTGCTGATGCAATTATTCGTCTTTTGCCAGGCGTTTTAAATGATGAACAATCTGCTTTGACGGATAGTTTTCAAGATGATTTGCTTTCTCCGCCTATTTATACCAAACCAGAGGTTTATAAAGGAATGCGAGTTCCAGAAATACTTTTAAGCGGTAATTTTGGGAAAATTGAAGAATGGAGACATCAGAAAGCAATAGAAATTACCCAGCAGAAAAGACCAGATTTATTAAAAGATTTCTAATCATAATAAATTATTTTTACTAAATTTACAATCCGAAAAATTGAGGCAAGGCTATGGAGAATTTTTTGAAAAAAGAACTTGTCATGTTCTATAATGTAGAAAACTTGTTTTCTCCAGACCCTAAACCAACACATTTTTTAGATCCTACCATTTCTGGATTAAGGAATTGGGACGAAAGAAAGTATCAGAATAAACTTCGAAAAATTGCCAATGTTTTTAGGCTAATCGAAGAAAAAGAAGCGGTGCTTCCAATGATTGTAGGTTTGTGTGAAGTGAATAATGAAGAAGTTTTACAAGATTTAATTCAACAAGAACCCCTTCAAAATTATGATTTTGTTCATTATAATTCTTTAGATGAAAGAGGCGTAGACACAGCGCTTCTGTATGATAAGAGAAAAATAGAATTAGTAGATTCTGAAGCTATTTCTTTTATTTTCGAGGGAGTGAATGAAGAGCAAGATGAGTATTATGATACGACAAGAGATGTTCTTTTTTGTAAATTGAAATACAATGATGAATTGCTCAATGTTTTTGTGGCACATCTTCCTTCAAAAAGAGAAAAAGATGTAAACAAACCCAAAAGAGATTACATTCTTCATTCAATTAAAGAAAGAGTTCTCACATTATTAGAAAAAGAAGAACCTGTAATAATTTGTGGAGATTTTAACGATGACCCGATTGAAGAAAATCTAAATAATTTATTATATGACAATGGAGTTGATAAAATCTTAGTGAATCCATACATAGAATTGTACAATAATAAAATCTATTCTACGTTTCACTACAACCAGGGACTGTTGTTCGATCAGATTCTATTTTCTAATCATTTCTTTTTGCCTATTTCTTCATTAGCATTTAAAAGTGCTGTAGTCTTTAATTCAGAAAAATTAAGTAATTGGGACAAAAAGTTTAAAGGAAGGCCTTTTAGAACTTTTGCAGGGACCAGATATCTTGGTGGGTATAGTGATCATTATCCCGTTTATACAATTTTAGAAACAAAAGACAATTAAATTAAAAATGAAAAGCGTTACAGAAGTAGGTTACAAGCTAGATGCAATAGATAAAAAAATAATCTATATGCTCATGGACAATGCCAAAACATCTTTGGCTCAAATTTCTAAAAACATTGGTATTTCTACCACTGCTGTACATCAGAGAATAAAAAAACTAGAAACCGCAGGCGTAATAGAAAATTCTGTATCTTTTCTTAATCCAAGAAAAATAGGTTACAAAGTAGTTTCTTACATCGGCGTTTACATGGATCAACCAAGTCATTTCCAAGAACTGATTAAATCTCTGAACGAAATTAATGAAATCGTAGAAGCTCATTATACTACAGGTAATTGGACGGTTTTCCTTAAAGTACTTTGTATTGATAATGATCATCTCATGCAAATTTTAAGCAAAATACAGAAGCTAAAAGGCGTTACAAGAACAGAAACTTTCATATCTTTGGAGCAAAGTATTAACAGACAATTAAAAGTGTAACATTATGAAAATCAACACTTATTTAGATTCTACTTATCTAAAAACTCCAGCTCAATCTGGTCTTACCGAAGAACAAACGCTAGAAACGGTAATTAATCTTGCCAAAGAAGCCATCGAAAATGACATTTTTGCAGTAATGATAAGACCTGATTATGTTAAAAAAATGAAGCAATTCCTTACAGAACAAAATTCTAACGTAGTAATCGGTACTGTAATCGGTTTCCACGAAGGAACTTATTCTAAAGAACATAAATTAGCTGAAGCTCAAAAAGCAATCGAAGACGGAGTAGATGAATTAGATTTCGTAATCAATTATGAAGCGTACAAAAATGGTGAAGTAGATGCTGTGAAATCAGAATTTGTAGATTGTACAAAACTTTGCTTAGATAATGGTAAAATTGCAAAATGGATTATTGAAATCGCAGCGCTTACCGATGAGCAAATTGCAGATATTACCAAAAAAATCTCAACTTGGGCTGAAGAAAACTTCAAAGCTGAAGATTTACACAGAATATTTGTGAAATCATCTACTGGTTTCTACCAAACTGAAGGCGGAAAACCAAATGGAGCAACTGTAGAAGGAATTAAAATCATGCTAGAAAACGCAGGTTCACTTCCTGTAAAAGCTGCAGGTGGTGTTAGAACACCAGAAGAAGCAGAATATATGATTAACCTAGGCGTAAAGAGAATAGGAACATCTTCTGCAAAAGCATTAATTAAAAACGAAGAAGTTTCTGGAGGTTACTAATCTTTCGAAATTTCCAAAAATAAAAAACCATCGAACTTCGATGGTTTTTCTTTTTTATGATTTAAAAAATTATTGCTGTTTTACTACTTGCGTTACCTTTTGGGTATTGTCTGACAAAGTGTATTTCATTAAATATTTGCCAGGTTTCAGTTTGTCTAATCTAATTTCGGCGGTATTCATGTTCACCATTGTTTCTGAAACTTGAGTCCCGATAATAGAGTAAAAAGTTACGGATTTTACCTTTAGCATTGGGTTTTTAGCTTTTACAATGATAAAATCTCTTGTAGGATTAGGATAAGCGACTAAAACTCCATCATCAGATTTTTGAGAATCAGAAAGCGGCTCTCTTAATGTTTGTTGAGCTTTTGCTTCGCCCGAAAACATTAATAAACCTACCGAAAATAATATAAAATATAAAGTTCTTTTCATTTTACTTAATTCATTCTTATCTCAAAGAATATACAAATTTATTTAAACGAATTGATATACACAATAGTTATAAATAACTAAATTTGCAAAGTATAAAACAAACTTTGTTCCAAAAATGATAATTTTTTCAAGAAATAGAAGATTACGTACTAACGAAAGCATCAGAAGTCTTGTTAGAGAAACAGTACTCACTACCAATGATTTTGTAATGCCAATGTTCGTAATGGAAGGCGAAAACGCACAGGAAGCTATTCCATCAATGCCGGGAATTTTCCGCAGAACAGTAGATTTAACGGTGAAAGAATGTAAAGAACTTTTTTCACTGGGAGTGAAAGCGGTGAACATATACATGAAAGTTCCAGAAAATTTAAAAGACAATCTCGGAACCGAAGCTTGGAATCCGCATGGTTTGATGCAAAGAACCATCAGAGAAATTAAAAATGCTATTCCTGAGATGATTGTAATGCCAGATGTTGCTTTAGACCCTTATTCAATCTATGGTCACGACGGAATTATTACCAACGGACAGGTAGACAATGATGCGACTAATGATGCTTTGGCAAGAATGTCGGTTTCTCACGCAGAAGCAGGTGCAGATGTTGTAGCGCCAAGTGATATGATGGATGGTAGAGTTGCTGCAATTCGTCAAGCTTTAGAAGAAACAGGTCATACCAGCGTAGGAATTTTGAGCTACGCTGCAAAATATGCAAGTTCATTTTACGGACCTTTCAGAAGTGCATTAGATTCTGCTCCTAAAGATTTTCAGGAAATTCCAAAAGATAAAAAGACTTACCAAATGGATTTTCATAATTCTAGAGAGGCCTTAAATGAAGTTTACAAAGATATCGAAGAAGGCGCAGATATTATTATGATAAAACCGGGTCTTCCGTATTTAGATATTGTAGCAAAAGTTCGTCAGGAAATAGATTTACCCATCGCAGTTTATAATGTGAGCGGAGAATACGCAATGCTAAAAGCGGCTGCTCAAAACGGTTGGTTAGATAATGACAAAGCTATAATAGAAAGCCTTACTTGTATTAAAAGAGCTGGTGCAGATATGATTTTCACCTATGCTGCCAAAGAAGCTGCTATTTTATTAAATAATTAGGGCGCCAAATTCCAGCTTTCGCTACTCGCTTTTTTTCTGCGGCGGC